>JADDOH010007922.1:0-62827 GCA_016648135.1 Agrypnia vestita | reverse complement strand
GTCAGCATTGGGATTACGAGCTGGCCTGGGTAGTTCCGCCGCCGAATCTCGTCCCAAGAGTACTGGCGCACTTGAACCTGGCAAGAGGCACCTTTCTCCTAGTTGTGCCAAGATGGGAGAAGACATTCTGGAGGGCCGATCTCAAACAACGAGCAAAGGGAGGGCCAATAAGCATAAGAGATCTGAAGAGGGTCCTGAGCGATACGTCGACAGGGTTTCCCCCACCGAGGGTGTCGGACCTCCAACTGGAAGTTTGGAGAATAGCAGTGGGTGGGAACAGGCTATAGCGGATTGGAGCCAGGAGGAACAGCAGCTGTTCAGATCTGGCTGGAGAGGCTCAACGCTGAACACCTACAAGCCGGCCTGGGATAGGTGGCAGCGATGGTGTACCACGCATTCTGTCCAACCTCATAACCCTCCCCCTGCAACAGTGGCAAGATATCTGGCCAACCTGTTCATCCACGAAGGGCTAGCCCCTCGAACAATATTGGTCCACAAATCGGCAATCGTATCCTTCTGTGGCCCAGCTCTTGATGCAGATAAGATTAGCTCGAACTTCCTCGTCAGGCACGTCCTTAAAGCCATCTCGGTTTCTGGTGGATGCACTGAGAGACCCCCGATCTGGAACCCCCGAGTAGTGGTGGAGTGGCTACGTGAAAACCCGCCAAGGAACAGCCTGTATGACGTGTCAAGGAGGACGGCCATACTACTCATCATGGCATCTGGGCGAAGAGTCCAAGATCTGACACTTCTCAGAGTCACCCCGGACCGATTGATCGACAAAGGAGACTCCATCACGCTATGGCCAGCCTTTGGAGCGAAGACTGACACGGCAAGACACAAACAATCGGGATGGAGGTTGAGCGCATCAGATGAAAGGAACATCAACCCCTTGTTTTGGATCCGAAAGCTGGTCTCACTCTCACAGCCGAGACGAAAGCCGGACATGAAAGAACTATTTGTGACGACAGCAGGTGAAGTAAAGCCAGCTTCACGGACAATGATAGGTGGTTGGATCAAGTCAATCCTAAGAGAGGCTGGAGTGGAAGCAACGCCAGGAAGTGTTCGTTCTGCTGTGGCTTCGTTGAATTGGCTGGAAAACTACCCGATAGAGGAGATCTTGTCAAGGGGAAACTGGCAGAGTGAAATCACCTTCCGAAAATTCTACCAAAGAGAGATAGTAGATAAGCCCAAGCAACAATGCCCCCAGAGCTCATTAGCGCCTCTCTTTACGCCAATATAGGCAGTCACATATAACGTCGAACCACTAGGTCACCAGGTGATAACAAACAGATCTCTCATAATGGATTCCAGGCGTCGAGACGGAACACAAAATAAAAGAATTTTACCTTCCATTAAAATTCCTATTTTGTTTCCCTCGACGCCTGGAATCCAGGTAATCCCTACCTGGTGCATTATGAGTCATACGAAAGAAAAACCGTTGCGCCGACGCAACCGGAAACAGGGATACCAGCGGGAATAAATTGTCGCAAACAGGGAATCAGAGGGGGTAGGAACGCGTGTATAAGTGCCGAAACAGCAGGCTGTTCTCTCATAATGGATTCCAGGCGTCGAGGGAAACAAAATAGGAATTTTAATGGAAGGTAAAATTCTTTTATTATGATTAAACAAAACAAAAATTAACATTTTTAAATACCACAACATTACGAAATGAACAGGGACGGTTTAACTAAAACAAAAAAGAGAATGATTTTTTAATTTAAGAACATTTTAGAACAATTTAATTTAGCATTGAAAATTTTTTTTAGATTATTTTACTTGTAAATTGACTTTTTAGATTGGACCCCTCTGAAGACATTGAAGTTAACCGCCAGAACTTGGTAGCGCTGACGCAGAAGGTGTTTGATGCCATTGTCAGCTCTGCAGACAAGTTCCCACCGCAACTGAGAAGCATGTGCCATTGTCTCTATCAGGTATTACACCGCGGTCGTCATATTAAGTGGATGGAGGGCTGCCCATTATCCTCCATATATCTCCACTGAATACTGGATAACTTTTTGAAAATCATTGGCCAACATTGTTTTTTTACCAATTAGGTTTTGCGTGTTATAGATTATTCCTACGTGCCACCGGCACTTACCGCAAACCAGTGAAAGGAGATCGAGGTGATGGCTTAAATTTCTTCAAATAATTTTAATTTACACAAAGTATTTCACATTGATATTGTACTTAAATATTTAATGCACAGCGAATGTGATGAATGTACCTCATCGCAGCAAGGAAGCGGGATTGGATTGCTATTGGCGTGTACGCATCAAACGTTGCCCGTAGATTTTTTCCGTTTAGAGTCGTTGGCGTCTGGAAAATTAATGTGCACTGTTAAATACTGTTTTGATCCATTTTTATAGCTTAATGGTGTTTATTTATGTTTTTCATAATTCATCTTGCATTAATATTCTCCAATCAATGCCTGTACATTTGGATATATGTTGTCATAATATTTAATGTATCAAAGATGACCCACCTCCGCAATTCGAACATTCATTTGTGTTTAAATATTTCAGTATACGACTTTGCTTACAGTGAGAAATACAATGAATTAAGACAATAGCACGGCGTGAATAAAAAAGTACTTACATGAGAACACTTAATTTAAATTAAGAACAGCTGTGAGTGACAACTGTTGTCCTGATGGCGGGGACGAGTGTTGAACATCCGTGTTGGAGATGCTTTACTGTATCTAGTTGACCATGTAATGAATAAATGTATAATTTTCCAGGTTCTAAGCAAGAGGTTTGCCCAGTTCCCTCAAACGAGTATCGGAGCCGTTGGCACTGTGCTATTCTTGCGATTCATCAATCCGGCCATTGGTAATTATGACTTCCAAATATATCATGGTTTTTTGTGTACATTGCGTACACATGGAAATGCTGACCATGAAGGAAAAACCACAATATTAGAATAACGTGCATATTGTTGATGCACCAATTTAATTAACTTTTTATCAATGTTGAATCACCAATTTAATTAAGTCAATATTTTATTCTATGCACCCTTAATAATTAATAGCTCTGTAGAGTGAGCAATTCTGTACCAATTATGCTAGTTTGGCACTTTTTATGTGCAAATATGTACTGAATTTTTAGTGAAAGAGCTAAGATAAGCATTTAGTCGGCCTAAGATTTATTTTATCAATGAAGCAGTTCTCAATGGGTAAGTTTCATTGAGGATATCATAGTAGACAAAGCTCAGACAGTCTAAAAGTTTTGTGTCTTAAACATAATTTAACTCTCCTTTTTTAGCTGATAGACTTCTATAATAGTAGGATACCATCTGGTAAATCTGTCTACTCTAAATTACAATCAATCACAGATGATTTTGTTATGATGCCATATTGTTATTAATTTGGTTGTAATGTTTCAGTGTCGCCTCAAGAGATGGGTATCGTTTCCAACCAGGTGCCCGCTTCTGTCAAGAGGGGACTAATGCTGATGTCCAAGATCCTGCAGAACATTGCCAACCATGTGGAATTCTCTAAAGAGCAGCACATGCTCCCTTTCAATGACTTCCTCAAAGCACATTTTGAGATTGGTAGAAGGTAAAAATACCATATATGTATGTACATAAAATTACATATTTATAATTTTGAAATTCGCATCTTGATGTTACATATTTTAACAGAATATCCTCCCTATTCTCAGGACAGCAATAAACCGTAACAATCATTTCTTTACTGCTATTATATAACATTGTACCATCGTTAATTTTAACATTTTACAGATGTCTATTTCTCGTAGAATCTTTACACATACGACCTGTCTATTTTATGTGTTACTAATTTAACAACCTTGTTATTCGGAGAATAGGAGGATGGTATATTTTGACAGTGCCTATGTATACTTTTTTCTTTTTATTATTTTTTTCAGATAATGTTAAAAAACATTTAATTATCCTTTGTATTTGTTTTTATAAATGAAAATTCAACTTGTAACATTATCTGTTAATATATAGTAAATTGTATAGTTTAAGACAGTAAAATGAAAATAACATTTTGCAGATTCGACAGTATACACAGGAACTGTTAATTTGTTACATTTGAAGTTAAATTCGGTCATTAACCGGTCATCAAATCAATCTGTATTATGAAAATCGTGTGCAACAGCAATAGCTAGTATAGAAGGGGTAAAATGACATAACAAGCATATTTTATACATGAAGAGATATATATAAAATTTTAAATAAAGTACAAATCAATTAAATAAGGGCAGAGAACCGACCATTAAACATATTTTCTACTGGCTCAATATGTTAATTTGTCATACACTAGTATCCAGTTTTTTTATACTTCATTTTAGCTTAGTTTTAATGAACTTGAATAAATATAGTGTAACACTTTTAGATTCTTCATCCAAGTGGCATCAGATTGTGAGACAGTGGATCAGACCTCACATTCCATGTCTTTCATAAGTGACGCCAACGTTCTGGCCCTTCACAGGCTGCTATGGAGCCATCAGGTATTTATTTCCATTCACTTTAACTTCAAAGATATATAAATAAATAAGAAGTTTTATCTTTTAAATGTGAAACAGGATCATGTAATCCTATAAACGTTTCATCATTTTTAGGAAAGAATCGGCGACTACCTGTCTTCCAGTCGTGACCACAAGGCAGTGGGAAGACGGCCATTCGACAAGATGGCTACCCTGCTGGCGTACTTGGGGCCTCCGGAACATAAACCTGTTGATTCTCAGTAAGCGTGCTTGTATTATCATTATGATGGTAAAAAATTGTGAACACTCAGAGCGAACTTTCGTTAGTATTTCTAGCATCTAATTCCAAAATCCCCTAAAATGAATTTCGAAGAATTTGAGTTAAATATGCAGTTTTGTAGATTTTTTTGTCAACTACAAGCGGAACACACTTTTTATTGCAAAAGCTACATAAATGCATTGATATTACATGTTAAAAATTAAAGTTAGATCCAAAATACCCCAAAGGAGCTTTCAAAATAAACTCAAAAACACAGCCGATTTAGTGGGTTTTGGAATTAGGCACTACATTATTTGCTGTACGCTGACATTGTGTTGTTTTTTGCTGCTGGTATACTAAGCAAAAAAGTACTTTTTAATTTAAAAACCTTTTGAGTTCTCAGAATGTACCTAGGTTAGGTTTAATTAGATACTCTTACAAATAACTTTCTCCAATAATGTGGTGAATAATTACATTCTGTAGTACTCATTGTAAGTTAAAAATGTATTACCTTTTGCCACTGGGCTATTGAGGAGAGTTTACAAAAGGACCTTTTTAGGTGGATATAAGGAATGTTTTTGAATTTTGTGGGACTGTGAACATCACCATGATGTATCTTTCCAGCCTGCTGTTCTCGTCATATGCGCGCTGGTCCTCCATCGATATGTCCTCCACCAACTTTGAGGAGATCATGGTGAAGCACAACATGCACGAGAAAGAAGAGTTCAAAAGCATCAAGAGCCTCAACATCTTCTATCAGGCCGGCACCTCCAAGCAGGGCTACCCTGTATTCTACTACATTGCCAGGAGATACAAGTTTGTCTATATTCTGTAATACTTCTTTTTTGGTCTCTTGAATTTCAAATTAATAGGGTTGTACTGAAATACACAACCTTTTGTTCCTAACTTGTTTGTCATATAAACATGCTGATTACATAACTAAACTGTATTTTATAAGTGACTGTTTTAATACTAGTTAAAAAATATTTAAATGATTTTTATGATACTTAGGTTAGGCTAGTTTATTTTCAAATTGTTGTCAGGCAAAATCCCCTGATAGTGCTCTCAATTCTGAACTTTTTATTGGAAAGTTTGGGCACGGCAATTTATGTAAAATTACCTTTTTTAGCAGTTTCTCTTGGCTCTTGTGTTCTGCCAACCGGCTGTAAACTCTTTATCAGAATTGTCATCATCATTATTGGCTGTTTAACCCCTGGAGAATCAGAAGTGTTCCTCTACTGATCTTGATTTATATCGTCGATGTAGCGCAAGAAGTTATTAAGTGAATTTTTTGGTAAAACCAAGTTAGAAGTCATTACGGGTTATTTTTTTAAGTAAACTACGAGAGCATGAAGTCATCAATACGTTCTTTGACATGAAACAACTGTTTTGCGGATAAAAAAGTCATTAATTTTATAAACTTTTTAATGACTTTTTGCGCTACACCAACAATATGTTTTTAATCAGAATAGGTTTCATAAATTTTTGATCGTCGAGTACATCCAAACCGTCTGTTCCATGGCGACCATAGAATCTGTGGTTTGCGGCAACTCAACATAATCATAGAACGATAATTACCCGGACAATTGTTATTGTACATAAACGTATAATTATAATATAAATGGAAGATAATCAAATTGGTATGTCTAAGCCATGCGAACAATGAACATTGTTTTGTTGTGTTGGTGTGTACGGGTAGAAACACCAGCAACCCAACACCAACAACAAACAATATGCCTAGTACGCACAGCTTACTCTTACTAATTCGATTGTCTTTCTTAAATGGAAAGAGACTCCATCCTTTACTCTGTAGAAAATATTGCACAATACAATTATCGTTCCAGGATTGGTGAAACCAACGGAGATCTGCTCATCTACCATGTGATCCTGACGCTGAAACCCTTCTGCCATTCACCGTTTGAACTGGTGGTGGATTTCACTCACACATGTTCAGATAATAGATTCAGGTAATTGATTAAAACATTTTTGTAAGCTTTAGAATGGAAAACATTTTTAAAAAATCTTTACGTGTGTTGGTACAAAATTTGTGTTGGTAAAAAATACTGGATTTTTTGTTAAGTTATACTTTAGGCACGTTTAGAGTGAAATTTTATGATTCAACGGAACAATAATAAAGTCACAATTCCCCGATCATAAGTTAAGATGATGGTTTTCCGAGCCAATAACAATTCTTATAAGTGATGACGTACTGAAAATATAAAAGTATGATAATATTAAATCAGAAGTGTGAGTGTGATTGATATTTGTTAACAATGGTGATTGGTATATGTGATTTAATAGTTTAAATAGTGATGAAGTAAACTGTGATTATTTAAAAAAAAATATATTTGCTTTTTCAGGACGGAATTTCTCCAGAAATGGTTCTATGTTCTCCCAGAAGTGGCATACGTGAACATCCATGCTTGTTATATATACAACTGCAATAGCTGGGTGCGGGAATACACTAAGTTCCACGACAGAATGCTTGCGCCAATTAAAGTTAGTTTATTTATTTTTAATTTAATAAAAAACAAAAACTCCAAAAAAAATGTAAAGCTTAATTTCTGTCAAGTCCAACATTCACTGCAAATGTGTATTTCGTAATTTTTTCTTCGAAAATGTCCGTTTCTATTATTCATTTTTATCAGAATGTATTAGGTCCTTACATATGAAATTGGCGTTTAGTATGGGAGGAACATAAAGCCGATTTTTTTTTATTATAATATATTTATTTAATCAAAGTATGTACCATTGCTATCTATGCACTTTTGCCATCTCATAGGTAGTTCATCGATCCCTTTACTAAAAAAACCATTCGGACGGGAATCAATAAAATCTTTGAAGGCGGTTTGGACTGCCCCATCGGAGTTGAATTTTTTCCTTTGCAAGAAGTTATCCAAATTTCGAAAAAAATGGTAATCTGTTGGGGCAAGGTCCGGAGAGTACGGTGGATGTCTTAGACATTCCAATTGAAGCTCCTCTAATTTGGTAGCCGTCTGTTGTGCAGTGTGTGGTCTAGCGTTATCATGAAGCAGCAGTGGCCTAGAGCGATTAACCAGCCTCGGTTGTTTAGCAGCTAGCTTTTCCATCATGGTTTGCAGTTGCTAACAATAGACATCTGCCGTAATCGTCTGGCCAGATTTAAGAAAGCTGTAGTGAACGACACCAGCACTAGTCCACCAAACGCTCACAAGTAACTTTTTTGGAGTCAATTTTCGCTTGGGGCATGGTTTGGCTGGTTCGGCAGGGTTCAGCCATTGCGATGAGCGCTTCCGATTATCGTACAGGATCCACTTTTCATCACAGGTAATGATTCGATTTAAAATCCCTTCATTATTGTGCCGGTTGAGTAATGCAACGCAGCAGTCAACGCGCGTTTGTTGATTTGCTTCACTCAATTCGTGAGGTACCCACCTTTCAAGCTTTTTCACCTTACCAATTTGCTTCAAGTGGATTAAAACAGTTTTATCACTAACACCGCAGCCTGCAGCTAACTCGGATGTGGTTTGCGATGGATCCGCTTCCACAATAGCCTTCAATTCTTCATTATCAACTTTGGTCTCCGGCCGTCCACGGGGCTTGTTCTGCAGGTCGAAATTTCCAGAACGAAAACGTTGGAACCAAAAACGCACTGTGTTTTCTTTTGCGGCACCGTCGCCATACACATCATTAATCCTTCGAGCCGTTTCTGCAGCACTGGTGCCACGGTGGAACTCGTACTCGTAAATAACGCGATATTTCAAGTTTTTCATTTTGTAAACTGAGTGACGCAAAGAAAAAAACAATTGAGGAAAAAACAAATGAATTATAATTTTCAAAACACAAATACATGAGTAAATAGCTGTATAAATTTAGATTTGGAATTCCTAACCAAAGAGAAGATATTTGAGATCAAATTTGCCAGTACGGCCAAACGCCAATTTCATATGTAAGGACCTAATATATGCTAGACTACACTTTTTTAGAACGATAACTTAGAGAGAAACTTTGTTCTAATATAAAAGATAAGAAGCATTGTTTTTTCATTATTAAAAATATATGAGGTCCGATATCGCGACCTTGCATGTCTCCCAAAGGTCGTAAGTCAAATTAATCACCAAACGTGTGAGTGCAACATAATTTTTACAATTGAAAAACAATAGTAGGTATAATAAAAATTGCTATTTAATATTTTTTTATATAATGCATTTTTATTTAAAATTGAACAGGGCAACAGAAAACTTGCATTCATAGACAACAAGGAGAAGCTAAATGATATCATAGACACTGATCAGCAGAAACTGCCCGGGGCTACACTGTCACTGGACGAAGATCTCAAAGTGTTCAACAACGCGCTCAAGCTGTCGCATAAAGATACCAAAGTCGCTATCAAGGTGATTTTATTTCAAGTTTAAAAGTATTGCGTATTGGATTATACATGCTAAAACATTGTTGATTACAACAAATTAGATGAATCACTTTTTTCACAATATACAATTTTTAATTTCAGGTTGGACCAACAGCGATCCAGATAACGTCTTCGGAGAAAACTAAAGTCCTGTCCCATTCTGTTCTTTTAAATGACGTATATTACGCTTCGGAAATTGAAGAGGTGAGTGCAATAATTATTTAAAACTTCTGAAATTGATACCCAATGGTGACGAGAACACGAAAGGTGGCGGTCGATATTTGGTGATAATTTAAGCTTGTCAATAATGTTCTCACAAGTCAAACTGTCAAATATAAACTGGCGGGAATGTGGGTAAGACGGGGAGGGAGGGCAGGGGATTGTGATGTAAATGACAACAAATATTTGCGAATACAAAGCAAGTGTCATGTAGTGAAAGCCGAACATGTATATATATATATTACCAAGTCTCTGAATTCTGCGGGGTGGCGAATTATATTCCTCATTGGTAATACATATTATTGGTACAATAAAATAGTGCTTTGGGGGTGAAGGTGAGCGTTGGTAGTCACCAATTGGTGGTGTTCGATGAATGAGGAGAAAGTTGCTTTATGGTTACCACCAGTTATGAAATGGGAATTCTGCAAAGTCTTGGAATGTTTGATTATTTTATTTACTGACAAAACAATTACAAATTATGCATAATTATGATAATAAAGACAATGATAAAACTAGACGGCGCAGGGCCTCCATCCTATGCCGGGGTAGTTGAGAGACTGACATGCCCGTACAGGGCGTAGGCTATTTTTATATGTTTTGGGAACAAAGAACTCTATTGAGGCTAGCTGTATGCGTGTATTGGCGGTGCTTTGGGCATCGACCTGTGTTGTGTACACTTCTGTGTCTCAATTTTGTCTAAGCAGCAGACTCGCCACATTTGTGTGTGTGACCTAGATTGGTGGTTATGTATTTATGGGATGAGACTCCATAGTGCAATATATTGGAAAAGGTTTCTGTTAAAAGTTTTTAAAACCAAAGAGGTGAGTTAATGTGAAAGAGGACAAGAGTGGCGTATCAGGATTGATAAGTGTGGCATTCTGTCCTTTCTGCTTAAAGGAGCTAATACACTTTAAAATTTCATTTGTTTTTGTCTTCCAGGTTTGTCTAGTGGATGATAATCAGTTTACGCTGACCATAGCCAACGAGAGCGGCCCCCTCAGCTTCATACACAACGATTGCGACAGCATCGTGCAGTCTGTCATACACATCAGAAACAGATGGGAGCTGAGTCAGCCGGTGAGACGCTTCCCGTAAACCTCTGCATTTATTGTCGATATAACTAAACCAACTTCATAAATTAGATGGTTGAATTAATTGAAAGATGCTCTAAAAATGCTTATTGACTTTGTACAATAATACTCCAACTTATTTAAATTTGGAGATATGTAACTTGTAATAAGCCGTTTTTTAAACTCTATACGCATTTGATTATATTTGGTGTCTGTAGAGACCCCAACATATGTTATGCTTCCCGGTCCCGCATATTACTTTACTTTGGGTTATTCTGTTAGTGACATACCCTGAAATGGGAATCATCTGAAACATGACATGGAAACAGAGAGGTCGCAGACACATGGCAGAACAGCTCTAAAAAATGATATAATATAACTTGGTAGTTTACCGGGATGAGTCTTGCCAACCACATTTTCACTTTTTTAATGTCTAACCAAATAAAACAAGAATATCAACTAGATCAAACAGGCTTATGTCAATTTCACACATATCTTACATTCTTGTATCGTATATTTATATCTCACTACAGACAAGATTCTGTTTAGTTGGTTATGTTTAGTCCGCCATGGACTGATGGAAAACAAAATAAGCTGGTAATGCCAATATTTTTTATTTTCAAACAGTTTCAAAATTACCTACAAATCGGCTGTTAAAACAATCTTTTACTTTCAGGATTCGGTGACGGTCCACCAGAAAATTAGACCCAAGGATGTTCCAGGTACTCTCTTGAACATGGCGCTCTTGAACCTCGGCAGTGCTGATCCCAGCCTGCGTACTGCAGCCTACAACCAGCTGTGCGCTCTTACCGCCACTTTTGATCTCAAAATAGAGGGACAACTCTTGGAGACTTCAGGTGACACCTCCTGTTTAATTTGTGTCGGACATCAACATCTGGCAACTCAGGACAAGGAAGCAAACGCAGCGTACGGGGGGATCTGGCAGTGGCCACGCGTGTGCTGCAAATTTATTCTGCTGCCCACTCTGAGTCCGTGAACCAGGCTTTTGTTACTCTCTTAAACATGGTTTGCGTACTGGATCGGTGGTTATATTCATAAATTTTATTAGAGTTATTGTAGCTTATTCACAGCCACATGGCTAGTTTCAATGGCTACCCAACATTGTAATTTAGCATAATTAATTATTATTTTTCTTTAGGTGGTCAAGCCATTGTTTATTTTACCATTAATGTGCGCCTAGGCTGAGTCTAAAAACACCATTCTAATGACGGACGCATAACGGAACCCTAATTACACAAGACAAGGGTGCCCAGCGCCGGAGAGTAATTAGGATCGCTCAATCGCTTGGCCGAAATCGTCGGCCAAGCAGTTGAGTCCATCTGTAGAAACACAGCGTAATATCCCAGAATACTCAAACCAACAGGTCCAAGTTTTCTTTGAAAAATTTTGTTTTGGAATACTCAGACAACTTTTAATAGCTTCTATGTGAATTAGCACCATTGGCTTGTACGGTTACATAATAAATGCGGAATTTTGTTTTCCTTAAGAGTAGCTTGGATTCGAACAAGCTTTCAAGGCAAAGATAATCTTTTTATAAGTTCCAATCACTTGTGTATTTCAATCCATTTAATGTGTCTAGGTCTGTGCATCCCGTCCAACAACACAATATTTATCAAGTCGGTGAGTGAGAAATTGGCTACGAATGAGCCGCACCTCACGCTTGAATTTCTGGAGGAGTGCATTCAGGTGAGCACCACGCTACACTTAGGGCCGGTTGTTTCAAGTTGGATTAAAGTAAGCGTTCTTTTAAAGCATAGATTTTTATGTTCTCCACCAATCAGACGATCCGTTTTTGTAAAAATCTATACTTTGATCGACCGCTTACTTTGATCGAACTTGAAACAACCGGGCCTTAGTCATAACTGTTGTATTCTCCAAGGAATGCAATGATTAATACAACCAGCCAGGCGCATGCAATGGAAACATTGAAGCATGACTTTTTGTAAACGTATATTTTGGTTATGGTACAGCCTTTTATGGTATATCAAAATATGAATGCTATGATAATAATTGTGATAGAAATATTACGAAATATATGTTGTATTCTGATTTTTTTCCAAATAATTGGTTACGTAAAAGTCATGCTGCGTTGTTCCCACTGCACATCCCTGAATACTATATAATATAAGCACTAAAAGTTTTAATTGGCATTGTAATGTCTATCTTCAATAGTGTATTAAAAATATATGTTTAATATTTGAGCTTTAAGATAATATTTTTTTATATAAGCATTTAGCGGGTTGGTGATAATGCACCGCGTATATGATAAAGTAGAAAATTTTCGATGCTTAACGATAAGTGTGTGAGAAAAGATTCCCACCTGTGACCAAGAGAATCTTCTGGTGTTCAAATATATAGTGTGGCATGATGAAAGTGTATCTGTATTGTACTCGGCAAAGCTAGTAAAACAGGCAGAGCAAATATTCACAGTTAAATACTGAGGTTTATTGAACATTGTTTGTGAACGACGCCGAAGGAATGGCGATAGGTACGAGGAGACTGGACTCGCTCTTACGGCTAGAATATGCCGGAGGTCCCGACCACCATAAGCTTGTATGAAAACATACATGATTTTTTTATAAATTCATTGGTAGTGTATAATATAGTACGAATTACTAATTAGATAATTAGTGTAGTAAATATTCTAAAATTTTATGTAGTGAATTTAAGAACAATGCTCTGATTAAAGTCGTGTCCAGTGACTTTTCGTATTAAATAAAAGTTTAAATTGTTTTTCGTTTGACGGTCCCGTGACAATAAAATAATTTTTAAATTCAAAATGGCCTTTTTAATTTTCAGGGTTTTCGGGGATCCACCATAGAACTGAAACATTTATGTCTCGAATACATGACTCCTTGGCTTGCTAACCTAGTCAGGTATTTTAAAATTTCTGTATTATTTACAATTTTAATGATATTATCATTAAATTTCCAAGTTGAAATATAATTTCATTTTTTAAAATGTTAGGTTCTGCAAGCCATCGGACGAATCCAAACGCCAAAAGCAGGTGGCGCAGATTCTGGAGAAGCTCATCATCCTTACTATCGAGGAGGTGGAGATGTACCCCAGCATCCAGGCCAAGATATGGGGCTCCATTGGCCAGGTGCCCGAGCTCATAGACATGGTGCTCGATAACTTCATTCAGAGGAGTGTCACCTCAGGTTAGGAGAAGTTCTATTCTGTTATTCTATATTCTACAATAATTTTATAGCACTAATTTAAATCAATAATTTTTCAATTCCACATTTCAAATCACACAAATTTAAAGAAATAGATTTTTTTTCAATACTTTCTCACCTCATCAATTCGAAATTCAAGTGACCCAAAAGAAAAATTTCGAATTATGCGGAACTCCGATTGCGCAGTTTGCAAAAATATTAAAACTAATGAAAAAAACTAAGGCTCCTTCAATCTTTATTTGATTTTAACTTTCGATTTCGCCATTTTTCTGACTCAGACCAATACCCAGCACAGTTATTAGAAATAAAATAGTTTATAACTATGTGAAATAATAAGTTAAGTTAGTATTAACTTCTACCAAAGAAAATTAAACATTTTAACAAGATAAGCACAGTTATTAGATAAAAGAATCCAACTAAAGAGGAATTTTAAAAAGTGAAAAATAATGAATATTTTGAGTATGTTCAAATTTTTCCGAACAGTACTGGATTTTTGTCACAGGGATATCATTAATCAATCAATGTATATTATAGATGTCTCACAGAGATGAAATTGTATTTTTATGGGAAAGTAGGTATAGAAGTCTTTTATTATTATATTTATACCTATGTACTTTCCCATAAAAATACAATTTCGTCTCTGTAAGACATCTTTAATATTAGGTCCTTACATATGAAATTGAGGTTTTGCCGTACTGGCAAATTTGATCTCAAATATCTTCTCTTTGGCTAGGAATTCCAAATCCAAATTTATACAGCTATTTACTCATGTATTTGTGTTTTGAAAATTATAATTCATTTGTTTTTTCCTCAATTGTTTTTTTCTTTGCGTTCTACTAGGGACAAACATGGGAAAAACTTGAAATATCGCGTTATGTACGAGTACGAGTTCCACCGTGGCACCAGTGCTGCAGAAACGGCTCGAAGGATTAATGATGTGTATGGCGACGGTGCCGCAAAAGAAAACACAGTGCGTTTTTGGTTCCAACGTTTTCGTTCTGGGAAATTTCGACCTGCAGAACAAGCCCCGTGGACGGCCGGAGACCAAAGTTGATAATGAAGAATTGAAGGCTATTGTGGAAGCGGATCCATCGCAAACCACATCCGAGTTAGCTGCAGCTGCGGTGTTAGTGATAAAACTGTTTTAATCCACTTGAAGCAAATTGGTAAGGTGAAAAAGCTTGAAAGGTGGGTACCTCACGAATTGAGTGAAGCAAATCAACAAACGCGCGTTGACTGCTGCGTTGCATTACTCAACCGGCACAATAATGAAGGGATTTTAAATCGAATCAGTACCTGTGTTGAAAAGTGGATCCTGTACGATAATCGGAAGCGCTCATCGCAATGGCTGAACCCTGCCGAACCAGCCAAACCATGCCCCAAGCGAAAATTGACTCCAAAAAAGTTACTTGTGAGCGTTTGGTGGACTAGTGCTGGTGTCGTTCACTACAGCTTTCTTAAATCTGGCCAGACGATTACGGCAGATGTCTATTGTCAGCAAATGCAAACCATGATGGAAAAACTAGCTGCTAAACAACCGGAGGTGGTTAATCGCTCTAGGCCACACTGCTCTGCTTCCTGATCACGCTTAGGGACCACACACTGCACAACAGACGGCTACCAAATTAGAGGAGCTTCAATTGGAATGTCTAAGACATCCACCGTACTCTCCGAACCTTGCCCCAACAGATTACCATTTTTTTCGAAATTTGGATAACTTCTTGCAAAGTAAAAAATTCAACTCCGATGGGGCAGTCCAAACCGCCGTCAAAGATTTTATTGATTCCCGTCCGAATGGTTTTTTTAGTAAAGGGATCGATGAACTACCTATGAGATGGCAAAAGTGTATAGATAGCAATGGTACATACTTTGATTAAATAAATATATTATAATAAAAAAAAATCGGTTTTATGTTCCTCCCATACTAAACGTCAATTTCATATGTAAGGACCTAATACGATACAATATTAAAAAAAATGTCGGTGTTCATCCATATGCCGCCATTATTTTATCAAGTCGTGACGTGTGAATGCATCGCTGAAATACCTGATGCTCATTTGGGGGGAAATATTTCCATCTTATAATCATAAATCATAATTGTGTACATTCCGCTTTATCACATATTTTAGGTCCGGTTTCATAGCACACAGCTGGCATACACAGCAATCATCATTACTCGCATGTCACAACGTATGTGTGCATGATGGAGCATTTACTCTTACTTGTTGATTAGACAATCAAAAACACAAGTCTACATATGTATTTAAATTAAAAAATGCTAACTTATCCCCTCTGGTAGTTTTGATAAATTTTATACGATAAATATATAAATATACTTGAATTTTTCAACCTTGTTTTGAAATAATATTTATTTGACGTCGTAACAGTCTATTTCGCGAGACCGAGACAAACATAAACTTACGAAACAATGTAAATTCAGGTACGTTGGATAGTGAAATGCATAAAGAAAAAATAAATGACATACTTAAATCGTTCAAATTGTTATGAAGATACTTTGACATACCATTTATCTTGAGTTATATAAATCAGAAAATGTATCCGATGGGTATATTACATTTTGTGAATTTTAAAAGCTTTTTACTGGGCACAAGTTTTCACTGGGTCTAAAACAATGAATATATGTAATAGCTCTAACTTAAATAGTGTTCCGAAAACTCAAGTTACACAAAGGCATTGAGAGAAGAATGTTGAGCATCACACGAAGAGACCGAAAAAGAAACGTGCGTATAAAAAAGCAGATTATAGTCGTTGATGATAATTTTTTAATTAGTGTATATTATTGATATCTCACAGAGACGAAACTGTATTAATTATGGGAAAGTAGGTATAGAAGTCATTTGGGTGTACACAGGACTTATGACCTGTCTTTTTATGGTTGGCTTAAGTGATCACTTTACACAATTGTAACATTCGCCATTTCCACCCATGATAGAATATACCATGCTTATTCATTTTTTGGAAGTTGTATATATGTTCAAATTGCGTGGAAAGCTTTCATATATGAGTTGTAAGCGCCTTTTCCATGCGGCCTGTACAAAGCCATTTTCATTCCCCTAAATCCCCACACATGTCGCTAATGAGAAAATCTACATTGATTTTTTACGGAATTTTGAGAGCAATATACTTTATTGTGTGTAATGAAATTCATCCGAATACTTGTTAATATTATTTCCAATTTTTGTTAAATTCCTTTTTACCAGTATTTACTTTTTACCAGTATGTTCTTTTTTTTTTTTTTTTTTTTTTTACCTTTACCAGTATTTACTTTTTACCAGTATGTTCAGAACAGAACAAATACTGTTCTGAAAGATTTGAACAAACTCAAAATATTAATAATTTTTTAAATTGAAATGGCACTGGGCAGGCCATATTTTGTACACGAGAGGATTCAAGAGACCAACGGGTCACGTTGGTCAGGAAATATGTGGCAGCAAAACACAATGGGCAGAGAAAAGTGGTAAGTGGTGGCTGATAATGATGACGATGATGGAAAATGTCTTTTGAATTAGATTCGATTAACAGGTAAGTTAATACCTATATTGCAATGCATAGAAATAAATTTCTGTGTGTGGACATCCAATATGTAGCATGCGTTAAATATTGTTAAAACTACTCTGCATCCACAAGCATGAAGGCAGCTTTTTTGAAAATATCATATTTGGATTATACCACTCCTTTGTTTATTTACGAATTTTGCATAATAAAAAAACACAAATTGTAATCAATGCTAAATTAATGATATTGTTTCTTCTTCAAATATAGCAAAATTATTTTGTGGTAACATAATTATAATTGATATAAATTAACTTTGTTAAAACCACTTATTTATTGAAAAAAATTCAACATGTTTCGAAGCCAATGGCTTCTTCGTCAGGATAACAAAAATAATTAATAATAATAAATAATAACATAAATAATAATTGTTATCCTGACGAAGAAGCCATTGGCTTCGAAACATGTTGAATTTTTTTCAATAAATAAGTGGTTTTAACAAAGTTAATTTATATCAATTTTAATGGTATTTTATTTTAAAACGAATTTTTTGATAACTATGTATTTAAAAAAAACTGACCCATAAAAACCAAGTTTTTATTATACTCCCTTTCTCATTTGTATTGTTTCCAATTTGATACTGTATCAACATATTCCTTTTGCTTTAAGTTCACGTGGAAAATCTATTTCATGTATATTACTATCCTTAAAACATATAGAATATTGAAAACGTAATAATTGGTATAGGGGGGCACGGCGTCGGCGAAACCGTCTGATCGGACCCACGGCTCGAGTCAGACTAGTTGAAACAGGTTTCGCGTCTTCTCCACGCGTCGGGCTCCTTTCTCATTTGTATGGTTTCCAATTTGAAAAAACCGTTAAAATTACGAAAAATCCAAAATTATACTATAATAAAAAAAATTTGAACGAAATTTTGTTAGTTCATTTTTATCGTCGCCACGAGTCTGCCTGCAAAGCTCAATTGGATCACAGAAAAAGGATTAAAAATCGATCCAATGTTTTTTCGGCAGACAAGCAGACGCTACGAGTTAAAAGAAAGGGAGTAAAAACATCATGAATTTATTTAAATATACTTTAATTGAGATATCCTGTCAGTAAAGTATAATGTCTTCTTGCTTAGAATAAATATAGTAATTTTTTTTAAAACAAATGAAGTTTTTGAACTCAAATAAATTTTATATTACTTTTTGCATTATTTCAAATGGTTCATAATTTGTAATTTAAGTGATTTTGTGATTTTTTGCAAATAGCTGCCTTTATACTCATGAAAGTAGTACCTACTGATTACATGAGGTATTTATTATTCGGAACAATATAGCAAATACAACGGGTCAATATGCCTAAACAAAGATGACGAAGAAGAAGATTATTCGAATGAATTAAGGGGGGGGGGTAAGGTTTTTGAATTTTTTTTTTGCATTTTATTTTTAAACGATTTATAACATCGCAAGAATATTGTGTCAAAATTTCAATTCAATCGGAGCAAAATTGACGAAATTGTGAACATTTGAGCGATACTCAGACTGATTTTCTATACCTGCTCGGGCAGCCGAGAGACGCGCTCACCTGAGGACTACCGGACGTGCTATTGTATTGGAAGAGTTTTGTGTAGACAAGGACAAAAAGATGCTGATGATGAAAGCTCTCTGCTGTGAACATGGCATCGACGATTATGTGTAAGTATAAAATAAGTGTTGAGTTTTATTTTGAATTTTAACAGTGTGTAAAACTTTAAAGCGTTTTCCCCACATCACACGTTTTCAAAGTCGGTGTCCATCATAACTTCAAAACTACTGCACCGATCCTTTTGAAATTTTGAACACTATTTTTGTACATAATTTACAAGGTAACGCTGGAGAGTTTTTTCAAATTTGTTATTAATTTTTATTTTTTAATAACAAATTAGTCGATATTTTTCGCAAAAAATCGCGTTTTTCCCTTCAAAGTGTTCCAAAAAATTGAAAAATTAAAATTTCAAAAAACCCTCCCAGCGTTACCTGGGAAAACCTATTATCTAACGAATGAACTTTGATTTTTTGATTTCAGATGATCTAGCACCAAGTTATGATGGACACCGCAATTCTACTTTTTTCCGAGACACGTCCGAATAATTGCTGCCATTGCCGTATTTTTTAATATTTCTTCTTGAAAGTTTTACGGAATATTCTTCAAATGTCATACTTTAATGTACCATTGGTTTTAATAAAGAGATTTTAACTGTGTCGTCACAAAAAATTCACAAAAACATGCCTTTTTTTGTACGAATTAACCTTACCCCCCCTTAATGTGTCGAATTAAAATAAATAATTTTATAGTCAGTATTTACTTCATTATCAAATTATATATGTCTGCATTCAATAAGGCAACTAAACCGTGAACTCTTTCATTGACGTGCGATCAAAAAATGGGCAGCGAAATTTTATGGAGATTAGCATAAACGCTCGTTTGTGGGAGTTTCTCAAAATCATTTGGTTCCTTTCAAGGTGCCCGCATTGCACACCATGTCCCCGGGCGCTCTATCAAAATTCCGCCAATCCGACACGTTGCACCATAGCAATTGCTTTCTTTACGTAACAATCGGGTTATACCTAGGTACTTCATTAATTCTACGCCATTTTTTGCGAAAACGTCCTTCAATTCAAATTACTCAATAGTAAATAAAAGATTTTAATAACCAACAAATATTAATATAATGCTTATGGAATCATTGTCAAAAGGTCAATCATCAATAATAATTAAATAAAAATTTCTAAATATCTTGAGTTTATTTGTAAAAACAGACAGATTTTGGAAAATAGAATTCCCTTCGTCAGGGAATTCTATGTGTTTATAAAAACATGAATAATCATAGTATTTATATCCTAACCGTACGATTATAGACTTTTATTTACGAAATACATTCTTATGAATAATTATAGTACCTAATCGTATATATATATATATATATGAAAAATAACATGATGAAAGATACGAAACGACCTTAACTATTTCATCACCTGATAGATGGGAACGGTATTTTTCGAAACTGATTGGTTTTACTAAGTACTCAAGTATATACAAAGTGAAATATATTTTTTATTAAAAATGGAGGACCGTGTACTCACGTACGCGCGATAGAAGTTATACTTCTTTGGCGTGATTGTGATAGTTAATATTTACATATTGGTTAAAAATGTATATTAATACAATAATACGATGTCTAGGGAGATGATAAATATTATTGAAAACACTTTAATGGAGTTCAATTATTAATATTTGTGGTGTAAATGTAACTATTAGTTTGCTAAAATAACAGATAAATGTCTTCGTATCGACGTTTCACTACGATTCATAAACTTCATCGCCGCAGCATCGCAGACATACGATGCGACGAATCACAAAACCTGTGCATTTTCAAAAAAAGCCCAACTTCCAAAACACTTACATTTTTTATTAATTTTCGGCCTCAAGCGGTTCCTTATTAAAAAGTTTCTAAACATTTTTTTGTTTTTTGACAGCCGCATATTGAATGAATGAATGTTTTTTTGTTTTAAAAACGAATATCTGACAATAACGTCGTTTTTGCAAAAACGTCGACAATAACAGAAAACCTAATAAATGCCTAAATTCGCATGAATTGAGCATTTTTATGATTAGTACTCGGTACAAGACAGACTTCCCGCTACACGCATTCCCGCTACATGCTGCTTCTCGCTACATGCATTCCCGCTACAATGCACGTGTGCAACTTCCGTTACAATAAAAATTTAACCTTAAATTCGCCAAAAGAAGAAAAATCACCACGACAATGTTTCTCTTGTAAACATTTTTCTTTAATAACTAAGGATCTAAAACTATTTCATTTATGGCATACTTTTGTATTGTTCTTATGATTTATACGCTGGCAGTCGCAATTGTGAAGGACCTTATAGGACGTAAGTTGCTTGAATCACGTACAAAGAAATAAGTAAAACTAGGAGCAACAAAAAAACCAAAGAGAAAAAAGAAAAATTTAAAAATAAAGCGTTTTAGCGATTCGGCTCTGGCGCACCAGGCTCTAGTTATTGATAGTTTAATTCAAAACATCGTCTCTATGTTCGTGGTTGTGATATTACTATTTTAGCGACCTGTATATCAAGGTGTCCCTAAAATATCCAGTGGAACAGATCCTTCTACCATGAATCTGGTTTTGCATGACGGTATGTATGTTTTAAGTTACATTAATGAGATAAACTGTGGCCCAAATACAAAGACAATAATAAATTTTAAACCGTAATTTGCCGTACAAATTACACATTTAAGGCGAGCTTTAATCTTTAAATCATTCAAGAAATCAGAAAAGTAAAAGTTCAATGCATCTTTCTTTGACAATCGTAAGAGAGAGTGATAAGACAGAACGGATAAGGTGTATAAAATTCTAAATAAATATTCTAATTTAGTTTGATGGCCATAGTGCCAAAAACAGATTTGTCAGTAGTCGAAATTTGAAGGTATTTGAGACAGCCAGAAACATTTACAATTATTATATTACTAGTATTTGAAAGATTTATATACAGGTTGCAGAATTTTACATGTGGATTCCTGTCTTGATTGTGATTCGAAAATATTCAAGCAACCATGGCCTAATATCAATAGTTAAGGAGATATGTGACATCAATTTTTTTTTCATATTTCTGACTTATTTTTGCAAAACGTTGGACTATCATTACAGTAACTTATATCTAATATGAAAAATTCATTCCCTTTAATACAAGTTAAATAAAATGATAAACCTCCAATTCCAATTGGATTTTTTTAAGGGTTCTTATTATTTTATTTAACTTTTAATGAATTTTTCATAATCGATACAAGTTGCTGTTATGATACTTCAACGTTTTTTAAAAAATAAATTAGAAATATTGAAAAAAAAACAACCTTTGATATTGCCTAACTCTATATTGATATTAGGTCACGATTACTTGAACATTTTCGACTCATAATCAAGACAGAAATCCATATGTAAAGTATTATGAACTAGCTCTGTTACACTCTGTATATAAATAAAATACTTGCTTAAGATCACTTTTGAGTTTAATCGTACACTACTCTAGTTTCGAGAACTAGGGATGTTCTCACCTACAAGTGATAATATAAAGTTTTTAAAGTTCAACATTGATCTGAAAAGTGGTCGTAAACAGGTGTTTTATTTATGTATATAAATCAATCATGTTATTCCACAAAGTTAATGCCAAGTCAATGAACAATATATTATTAGAGAGAGTCATTAGTGTGAGGTTATCGACTATGATCATTATAGCTTTACAACTCCAAAAATACAAATTTTTAGAATAAGTAACTGCATCAATGTCTCTGATTTTCCTTATTTTAAGCGTGTGTCGTCAACATTTTTCTTATTTTCAAACAGAGAATTAATTTCTTCTTCAAAAACATTTAACTAAAGATTTGATTTATTATCGTTAATTATTACACTTTATTATGAAAACATTATTTAAAATTAGATTATTTATAATTTTATCATTGAAATCTTATTCCGAGTTTTGTAATCTCATCATCCTCAACATGTTCATAAAATAATTAAACTTTGTGTTTTAATATCGCACTGGGACTATCTGTCAGGGTCGATAACGACCTGTTGGCGGTCTGTTTGTTAAAAATACAATAAAAATACGAACAATCTAATCCGTGCGCTACTCCGTTTGGAACGGCATGAGACACCGATACCGAAGGAAACTCTGAGCAGAGCGGAAGGCAACGCTTGACTTGATTGCTGATTGTATGGAGGAATGACGGTGGAAACTTACTCGTTTTCCGCACTAAGTATAAACAAGAACCGATCGGCTTCGCGACGACTCCGGACACCGACTATCCAGCGATCCAGCGGCGCGCACAGGGCAGCGAGCCTGCCTGATGTAACACTGCCGGCCGCGCGGCGGGGCTGCGGCGCGGCGTGACGCAACGCGCCGGGCCGGGCGGGCCGCGCGTCCTTCAGGCTGTGGGACGGCTGGTCTGTCACAGGTGCAGGAGGACGAAAGAGCTGAATCTTCTGTTATCATAATTAAGATAAACAAAAAGTATTTATTATTTATTAAAAAAAATATATGTGGGAAATGAATACCTAATAATAATGTACCTACTTATAATGAAAATTTATTTAAAATAACTATTTGTAAAAAGGATCCGGTTATTTATAATATTTAATTTACTATTAACACTTTTTTTATTTTCAAATTTCTAATTTATCAAACTGTGATTATATATAATTTGTATGTAAAATTTATTAACCCTTATTAATATCAAAATAATGATCCATAGCCAAAAGATGGTTAGAAAATTCGGAATAATTATTGCTATTTAAACACCTGAAGTGTTTAAATAGGAATGGACCATGGGATTTGAAACATGTTGATATTTTTCAATACAAAAATGGTGAAAACTAAGTTTATTTTTATTAATCAATGATATAATATATATATATATATATAGTATATATATAATATAATATATATAATATATATAGTAGATATAAATACATAATATATATATATATATAAGAAACCCGTGTTTCCCTATCCGCCAAGTTTTCTTCACAACCAACTACCACCCCCTAGTGGTTATGGTGGTGGATAGCCCTTAGTGTCTCATTGAAAACGTGCGAGTTTGGTGGGGGTGACTGAGCGTTGGTGGGAGTGGGTGACAAAAATGTGCATTCTAACACACTGTTTTGCTATGGGAAAGCCGAAAATACTTCAGATTGTTTCAAAATGGGCCCGCCGACTGTGTCGGTAAGCACGGTAAGTCTAGAAGGTTACGGAAATATCCGTTCTAAAAATTTCGGGAAGAAGAACCTTCTAGAAAATTCCCGAAAGTTCTATAAGGTTCCAAACTAAGTGGCGAAGTGTGCCAGTGAGTCAAAAACGTTTCAGAATGTCCAGTATAGCTCTAGAAAGTTCTGGAAGGGGAGTGTTCTAGAAAATTCCAGAAAATCTATAAAGTTCCAAACTAAGAGGTGAGTCGAGAAGGTTCCAGAACGTTTGATAAAGGTCTATAAAATTCTGATGGTGGAGTGTGTCTGTGATTCTATAAGGTTCCAGATTGTTCGATAACGTTCAAGAATGTTCTGGATGGAGAACGTTCTAGAAGATTCACTAAAGTTCTGTAACGTTCCAAACAGTATGGCGGAGTGTGTCTGTGAGTCTAGAAGGTGGTGACTCTTGGGTTTTCCTATGATTTTCGGCACAAATGAAAAGTTGTGGCCCATTTCTAGAAAGTGCTCAGCCAATGCTGATTTTTCTGGATGACCGAGTTTAGTTTAGAGTTAGCATGCTCTTTTATGCTCGTCAACCCACTTTGAAATCGTGCATGCTGTTTGTCCCACATACACTTTGTCGCAATCTTGACAGTCGAGTCTATAAACACCGTCGGTCTCAAAAGGATCCCGATCCTTCGCTGGTCTTAAGAGGTCCTTATCTTGTTGTTTGTGCCGAACACTGTCTTAAACTTCCGTTTCTTGACAATCCTGTCTGTTACATTATGGATATAAAGCAAGAAAGCAATCCCTTTGATCTCAGCTTCTGACCGTCGATCAGTGTACGAATCTCCTCCTGCAGATGTTTTTCTTGGCATATTCTTTTAGCTCTCGTAACTAGGGTATTAATTAGTCTTCTTTTCTGCGCTGGGTGGTGATGAGAATCTGCATGTAAGTAGCGGTTCGTATGAGTCGGCTTCCTGTAGACTCTGTGCCCGAAACTACCATCTGTGTTACTTTTCACTTCTACATCCAGAAATGGTAGTTTATTTTCTTTTTCTATCTCCATGTTGAATTTTTAATTTCTGGTGCAGCGTGTTGAGGTGTTCGAGAAAGTCCTATGGTTTTTCTTTCCCGTACAGCCTGATTGCAAAAACGTCATCAACGTACCCCCACCAAACCTTGGGAATCAAAGTTTCTGTGTCTAGAGCCGTTTCTTCGAATTACGAAATTTACCATTACTGGTGAAAGTTGGTTGCCCATCGCTACACCTTCCACTTGTTGGAAAAGTTCACCCTGAAATGAAAAGTACTCACTTGTTAGGTAGTGTCGGAAAAGTGGGCACATATCTTCTTCATAGACATCTTCTAAAAGACTCATAGTATCGTCCACAGGCACATTTGTGAAGAGAGATATAACGTCAAAACTGACTAATATATCGTCATTTTCTATCATGGAGTTCTGATGGAACTCCTCCATCGGTGATACAATCCATGATAGAATAACACGTCTATAAAATTTTTGGAAGTTGTATATACTTAAATTTTACAACATGTTTCGTATGTGTTGTAATAATCCTTAGTGCGACCGACAACCAAAGCTTTTTCATTACCCTTAAATAACCATGTCAAAGATGTCACTAATGAGATATCTATTTTTTATGATTTTTACAATATCCCTGTGACAAAAATCCAGTACTGTATTCTGAAAAACTTGGACAAACTCAAAATATTCTGTAGTTATCAATCAAGATACTAAAGTATTCAAGAATTCAACACTACAATCGACCGATTTAATTTTCGTAATCTTTTTTTGCGTTGAAGAATTAATATATTTCTGGTTGTTATAATTGCCGATTTTTTTTGGGGAAAACTCATATAACATTTAATTTTCTTAAAATTGACTTTTAGAGAAAAGTCTCTCCACTGTAAATGCGCTTTTTTGTATAATTTTATGTGTGGAGCATGTTTGAAAAGAACAAAAATAATATTTTCGACAAAAAGATATGCAATCAAAACGGCAAGCGAGGCATAATCGACTGTCAATCAGTTAAAAAACTCCCTTTTTTGGATACATCTAATGTTTTCTGTTGATGCTGTGTTTTTGCTACTTTGCTGCTTTGATGCAAACGTTCTTGAATGTCAGATTTTAAAAAAATGATTAAAAATACTTGCGATTCGTGAACTTCGTAACCAGCCTCATAAAAAAAGACGTTCAGCCATTATTTGTAAATGTCTACTCGACAGTGCAGTGGTTAGCAGCCTAACTTGTCAAACCACGAAGATTGGGGATTCATTTCACACGGGAGATAAAGTAATTTTTTAAAGCAGGGTCCAACATCAGGGCTGATGTGTCATGGACCCTTCAATGCGATCCGAAACGTCAGCCGGAAGGTCGTAATAACAAGGCATAATACCCCAGAAAACACAAAACTGAAGATTCTGAGTTGCCGTGAAAACCTAAGAACATTCCCAACTCCCAAGGATTTATCACGTGACAAAAAGGCCGCTTCATACAAAAGTGAGATTAAATGTCGTTTTTGGAATGAAACACCATAGCAAAGATTACATAATTAGCAAAAGCAGTAATGTGCACTATATGGTAGCAACACAGCAATATTCACATTTAAAACATTTATTTATACACGAATATTACGGGAAAATTAACGTGGAAATTGTTTTAAGTTAATTTACAATCAGATGCACGTTTCATAGAATATTTGAGTAGTGACAGTTGTTTTGTATTTATCTCAGAAACGCCTTAATGGGATATTGTTGCCTTTGATTCTCCCTATATATACCCCTCATATACGCTAGGCCCGTTTATATTTTGTTTCAAATTAATTTAATTATTTGGTGAAAAAATATGACAAACTGGGTTTTGATGAAAAATAAACTTATAACAATTTATTATATCATCTACCTACATATCGAGAGTATGTATACTGGACAGAAGGCGCTAAGGCTGGACATTCACTGCAAATGCATTTTTCAGCGTTTTTGTAGCAAATGATGATTTTTATTATTCATTTATATCAGAATGTGTATGCTAGACTACAATCTTTTTAAGACAATAACTTAGATAAAACATTTGTTATTATAAAAAAGTAATTTTATTCATAATTATAATAAAGTTATTCATAATTATTAAGAAAATGCAAGCAATATTCGACAGCCCGCAGCCGAAAAATTCATTTTTAGTGTCTTAAAAATAATCAGTTGTGTACGTAGTATACGTTTTCTTACGAGTGGAAAGCTGACATCATGATGATAAATCTGTACTCAAATTATTAAGAAATGTTCAATATTAATAAAGTTATGCATTTTGCGTTATCTTACTATACGAGTACAATTTTAAGATAAGTTTTGTTCAGTGAGACTGAGCCATTTTAATTAAAACTAAATACTCGAAATAGCGTTCCGAAGATCGAAATTAAATTTTGTTGACTGCTTAGTAATTTAAATGATCTACTGCACTATCTAGTGGCAAAAATTGTTCAAGCAGAAAGCAGCCACAGTGGAAGTTTATCGCTATCGCCTGCTAAGAGAAACAGAAATGACGAGACTATCACTGATCAACTGATCAACTGTCACTCGTCAAGCTCAGGATATATTTCGGGATTGTTTAGACAAAGTTGCAAATGAAAATAATGGTCAGTGTCAGGATCAAGAAAATAATGCAATTGCAAATTCCAGTTGGAATTGGAATCGGTTTTTATAATTTTATTAGACTTGTATTAAAAGGGATGGGTTTTTTAATATTCGATATAAGTAACTGTAATGATAGACCAACATTTTACAAAAAATAAGTAAAAAATATTGAAAAAAAAATTTGATGTTGGGTATCTCCATAACGATTGATAATAAATCAAAGGCATTCTATTCACACTCTGAAACTATTAAGAGGGTATAACAAAAAAGTTAATACCCCCTTATTAATAAAATTACACAAAAAAATAAATAAAATTTCCAAGCCTATTTCATACCAATTTTTTGTTCCCAATCTAGGCTAGAGATTAATATATTAGTACAACGAGATCTCATAGAGTAGTGGTAATCTGTATATATTATTCATCATTCAGGCTCAAATTATGATTACCAGTCAAAAGTAATTCAAACTCCTTCATTGTAAACCAAATTCGTAATAAAACACTCGCTCATACTGAGCATTGTGTGGTGTGTGTGTCGCGTGATACGCTTTTTTTGAAAAAAATCTACTGAAAAATTAATCTCTTAATGAGATTAACTTTTTCAGTAGATTTTTTCAATTTAATTTTGAAATTTCTATAATTTTTTACGTCTTTATTTCATCGCGAAGAACATTACAAACTATGCCCCTTGATAGGTGAAACGACATTAGGCTGTGTAGTATTACATTTAGGTATCAAAATATTTCCAGCTGATCTCATTCTATTACTAAAATAGCTCAATGTATTTTTATTGAAGTACATTTTGTGAATTTGGAGTATTACAAATTTTTATTTTTATTTGTTTATTTGGAAATATTAACAGATATAAGAAAATGATATATATAAATATATGAAAGTGTAAATACTTGTCAATTACCACATTAACTTATATTCTAACATATCTCACATTGAAATAATTTTGAAGTAGTACATAATAATAATATAAGCATGTTAAAATAAAAGACATCATAATTTATATAAATTAACTTTGTAAACACCACTTATTTATTGAAAAAATTCAACATGTTTCGAAACCAATGGCGTCATCGTCAGGATAAGAAAAATAAAATTTAAAAATCGAAGTACAGATCAAAATATTAAAAAGTTATATATGGAAAATGGTAATATATAACTTTACTTCACCACAAAATAATAATTTTGCTATATTTGAAAAAGAACATCAAAAGAAACATTAAAAGACATCAATTGTAACAGTAGTGAGTAGAACATAATAAAGTAAATAACAATATTAAAGTATACGTATTAACTAACTTTATTTATATTTTGCATTGCAGTAATAAATCAATATTCAGTTATTAATCAAGTATTAATTCAATGATGCGTCGCAGAATTATGTTCATTTGTGATCTTAGGTGGTACAGAGACACATGATAGATGTCGGTGAACAAGTCGTTGTAGACTCGGCACATTCTCACTGTGGGGGAGCGTAATCCGTAATTCGTACAATTTTGATAAATTTGTCTAATATTTACCAAATGAAAAATAAAAATGTTGTTAATTTCCGTTGTTGGGAATATTGAAAAGGTTTTTCTCAAAATCACCTTGATAATTACTCTCTGGATATTTCCCCTAGGAGAAAATCAGATTTAATAGTCCCATCCCAGCCAACTTTACCATATTTTAAAATGTATTGGGCAAACGCTAAGTATACCTACCACCTCCAACACGTTAATTGATCAGATATTTCATAGCTATATGAATAGGTATATGAGTTTTCTCATCCTAGTGTCTGTGGAATATATTAGCTTTTTCCATTTTAGATTTCTGTCAATTATGACTCTCAAGTAGTTGATACTATACTTTTACCAGACAAAAATAGTCCATTTTCATTATCACAATTTATGTTGTCGTCATATTGAATGTCTGGGTCTTTATGTTAATACGAGCCGTAAACCTGTGAAAAATTACGGACAGGCGGTAATTTCGTTACTTACGGGACAGACAGACAACGAAATTATTATTTTCTTGACAATTATGTGTACAAAATTAATTATCCTTTAGTTTTTTATGATACCTGAGACGTTCAATGGTTAGCCAAAAAAATATACAAACATTATATAATTACTTACAATGATTGGATTATAAAAAACGACCTTGAAAGTCTGCAAGGGTCAACAGCGTAATCGAAGAGATGGGAGTTGAAAACCTATGATCCAAGATGGACTACGACATGAGGCTAAAAACTTAGGCTAAAGGCTAAAGAGACTATACAGGTCAAATACATGTTTTTTTTTGTAACAATTTTTTTCTTCCTGCATCCAATAATCTCAAGGTGAGATTAATTTTGATAATAATAAAACCATTTGAAATTTTTTTCATTATTTTTATCAAGATTTTTACAAGGATCGCCATGTTTTTCTAATCAATTTTGTAACAGTAATTCCCTGTTTATCGCGGTTAATCCAATTCAGACTCTATCGCGATAAGTGAATTTCCGCGAAGTAGGGTTCTTTGATAATAAATTTAATACTAGCAGGAAGGCAATTGGCTATCGCCGTTTGCTTACTGCTAGGCCCTGCGGGCGGCTATTGTGGCCAATTGTGTTTGCTATGCAGCAAACACAATTGTTTACCTATGCCTACCTCAGCCGCTTCGCGGCCAATTATATCTGGCAAATTTCCACTTTTAATTACGGGTAGTTTAGATATAATTAAGACAAAGTATTTATTCAGTATTTCTAACCGATTAATAAGTCAGAGCGGAGTTTTAAAATAAATATTTTTAACATGCATTGTCAATTGTCAAATTAACATTCTTTGCCATCATATTAAAAAACGTGGTCCATTCCAAATTCTGAACAATTTTTTTTCGTATTTATCAGGATATTCTTGCACTAAATTTAACGTTGTTCTGTATATCCTCATATTATTAATGTTCTGGAAAATATAAATTATCACTTCCGAAACACGAAATTCTAACCTGAAAGACACGAATATGACAGTTAAATATCATACATAATTATGTACTGCTCCGTAATCTAAAATCCGCGTCTTGATTCATTTCATTCACTATGATATAACATTTTTCTAATTAAAAGTAGCTTTTTAGAGCGATAAATAGTTTAAAGAGAAAACGTAAATAGTTGTCATCGCTCCAAAAAGGCGACGAGCGGCCTGGGCCGAACCGACAGCAGTGACAGCTGGATTATGGCTGGGTTTACATAACCAAAAAAAGATATGGCGAAATTTTTTGAAACACAAATATGTATATCAAAAATTAATAAACGTGTATTAATATTATGTACATTATTTTTATAAATGACCATTTTTATTTTACGTGTATAATATTTCTACACATTAAATATTATCTGCATGTATTTTAAAACAATCCATACTTCTCGCTACTTTATACGATTTCGCCATTTGTTTTTGTTTAACTGGCAACAGAAATTATCTGGAGTCAGGCGACATTTGTTAGCATAATTAATATATATAAATTTAATATTTTTGTAGTCAGAGCATAGAAAACATATTTACCACATTATAAATACGGGTGTTATAATTTTGGACATGAAATAAAACCCCTCTAGTTACCATTGTTACCATACCATACCATATACTAGTATGTATGGCCTGGAGAGATCATTTATATACCAACCAGACGCCTACGCAAAAAACTTTATACGAAACTCACCCTTCTCAAATGTACGGCATATCAGAGCGCCGATAAGGTCGAATTTTGGTTGTAAGGCAAAAAGTACATCCGCTTCTACTGGACTTTGACTAAGTGACACACCGCATTTGCGAACGTTTTGAGAAATATTTTAAAAGAATGGAGGTAGACTAGAAAGTGTTGAAATATAAAATTATTCTTAAGTCCGAGCGTTTGTACGGGCATTGAAAAAATTATATTAATACGTAATTATTGATTTAATATGAATTTTAAAATACAGTTATGACTTTTAAAAATATAACTTATACAAAAAGTCATACATATGACAATATATGTAAAAAATAGCGATAGAATGAAGGCGTAAAAATCAAAGCGCGTTTAAAAATTTAATTTAATAATTTAAAAAAATATTTTATCGCAAATTAATTAAGTTTTTTCTTTTATAATGTCGTAAATGTTTGATAGATTGCCCAGAAAACAATACCATCGATGAACTCATGCTATGGTAAATATATTTAAGAATGAAAAATCATTATTTTCTTAAGTTTGCAACCACAAAATTATGAGTAAATTTAAAATTATTCCAAATTGTCACACAGTATTGTCGTGTTGAAGTAAATATTAGTCGAATAAACATAACCTCGTCCATTTGGCGGACTGATTGCGTCAGTCATGTGTCAACTCGGGGAAATCTTCGCAAACACAATACAAAAGTGGTACAAAATCAGCTGAAGTCAACACATCGCATACGTGTACCTTAATCTGGAAAAACACACTCATTAATTACTTCTTAGATATAAGGATACTGAATAGCAATGATTTATTTATTTTATTTCTTACTTTTTTCATTCAAATGTCTGACCTTTATGTTAGTGAAAATATCTTTTGACGTAAACAATTTATTGAAGAGATTTTCCTGTTTCAGTAAATGGACGTTTGTAACATTCTTCAAGAATTAAGTGCTTATGACTTGCGGGCACGAAGTTATGGCAAAGTTGAAATTCGGAAAGAGCACGTCGAAATCTATAAAATTACCCATTTTCAAAACTCCCGGAAAACTTTCTAGGGAAAACTACCAAATGACTGAACTATTTTCATTTGACATGAATCTAGTCGTTAAATCTCACTCTCTTTTGATTAAATAATTACTCACGATCTATTTAACGCGTACAGAATTAAGATTTCACATTAATGGGGTTAATAAATTACAGTTAGGTACGAAGAAGACAATTTTTATTGAATTAAAAATGTTGAATTGCACAATATCAACGAGAAGAAAACTGGAAAACTGAACAAATTGTTATTGTTACAATTAATAGGCAAAATGGCAGTATTAGAGAATTAAAGAATAAGTGATTTTTGAGAATAAAATCCAGTTTATAAACACATTGAGATTAATAACATTTTCAAAAAAATAAATGTATAAAATTCTGCTCTCGGCCATTTTAACTGAAACACCGGTCAGAGCGAATGACCTCACGCCTAAGTAACCATCACCGTGTCCCTGAACTGTTGTCATAGACACAATGCAATGTTTACTTAGGCTTGAGGTCACGTAGACGCCATGACAGGTGCGGGCGTTTTTGCGCGAAATTAAAAATACGTAGATGAAAATGTAATGATTTGTGTAAAAACTTAATTTATTTTTGAAATAATGTTATTTGCAGTAATTGTAGACGTGTACCTACATTATAGAAGGTTATTTCCAAATCTGTCATCATGCTTATTATTGTTTTTGGAAATAATTTGCATTTATTAAATACAACTACGATAATTAAAGAGTTAAGTTTGTTATTACGGTCGTTAGACATATTTAACTGTAAATAGTTGCGGATATTTTATACGAATCGTATGTTTTTCAGAGAAACGATTCTCGACGTTTTGTTGAATGCTTATTCAACGTCATCAGGAGAACGACCTTTACCCGCGGAGGACTGATTACTGCTTTCGAGGCCATAAATTATATGCACTTTGTTGTGGAGTGTTCACTTCTTCTACAATAGAGGTCGCCAGTGTGTAATATGTACTAGTTACGTCGGCGGACTTTACTGCGACGTATCTCAACGGATGAATCAATGTCATAAGAACTGGGCGCCAAATACTGATAGTTTGTAACTGTCATCTCTAACTGCCCTCTACCTCCGCGGGTAAAGGTCGTCCTGATGACGCTGAATAAGCATTCAGCGAAAAAAAGTATAATCTTCTAGTAAATAAGTCGCGCTTTATTACTAAAGGACATAATCGCTTAGAGGCTCGGTTTAAAACAAAATAAAAAAAATTAGTCTATTGTAAAAAAATATGTCTCGTTTATAAGAGAATTTAATTATGCACAAATAAATACTTAAACTGCAGTGGCAATGTGTCTAAGACAGTCGCAAAAATTCTTCCTCTGTGATTTATTCCCCTCTCCTAAAGAAGTAGTTGAATTCACCTCAAGAACTCACAAGACATACTTTGATTTATGCCATTTTTTGTGATATACCGACGCCGCGCCGTGTCAATAAATATATTTTTTTATTTTTGACATATCTACAGTCCATTAACAGATCGTTATAGATCCTGATAGAGAAATGTGATATATAGATAAAGTAAAAACATTTTTTAAATATTGCCAAAAAAACATGTTACAAAAGGGTTGGCACATGTTCGATCCATATTCTTAAAATGTATAAACTCCTTAAAGTAATTAAAAATTGATGAATTAAGTCTTGAACAAATGATGAAATAAAGATTATGAATACAATGATGTGCTTTTTTGTTAGAATGCTACTACGGTATTTGCATTGACATTTTATCAATAGTTTAGTGCATGTTATTTTTGGGCTTTTTTGATCATTATAATCAAAATGCATATTGAAGTTCACAGCGATCGTTAGGAATTAAAATGTAATCGATCCTATAAATTGTAGTGATGGGTCCGCTCTGTACTCACTACTACAATGTAGTACTACACTACATTGAAGTGCACACTTCGCACATTTTGATGTGTAGTAAACTACAAACACCAAAGTTATTGAAAGTATAAACTTCAAATAGTACACTTCATTTCAAAGCGAACACTATAAAGTACATACACTTCAAAGTTATCGAAAGTATGAGAAACACATTTTAAATAGTGTATTTTTTACGTGAAATTTTTGGAAAATTGATGTAGAATATGAAGAATTTTTTGGATACTGTAACAACCCCCCCCCCATGGTTTGAAAAATTTTGGGAATCGAACGAAGAAATCTGTCTGGCGACCTTTTTTTTTTTTTTTTAGGTCGCCAAATGTTTTATTTGGGAAAAAAATACTTCATTTCATTTAAAAATTTGCTTCAATATTACTTCATTTCATTACTTCACTTCATTAATACTACAATTACTTCATTACTTCACTTCATTTACTTCACTTCAAGTACTACAATTGCTTCACTTCAAGTAGTTTTTACTACAATTGTAGTGTACACTTTGTAGTCTTCAAACTGGTGAACGTGTGTGTGTTGTAGTCTTCATTTTGAAATGAAGTTTTTCCCTTCGCTAATAAATTGAAAAAGATTTATTTTTCTTTTAATAAATATATTTAATAAAAAAGGAACCAAACTCCATTACTGGATTGACGTAATTCAAATAGGTTTATATTTACATACATATAACATTCTCATAAAGGTTAGAAAAGTTAGCTTATTATGGTAGTTTCTAAAACGTTGTATTACCAGTACTACTACTGCCATCTTTGAATGTTAATTCTCAGCTTTTTTAATGAAAGTTAAAGATTTTATCTGTGGGACAGGCAAATAATATTATTAACTAAACATCAGAAAATGGTTTCTTTGCTATCGATAAATACAAAAATATTGATTTCCTGTTTTTCAAATGTAATAATGTTAACCTCCCCAGATGGCGCTCGACACAATATCGATTATTATTTAGAGAAAACAGATGGTGCTAAATATAACTTTTTTCCAATGAGACAGCGTGCCGTTGATTTATAGGAAAACAATTGTGAAATTAAAATAGTTTTATTTTTTTCAAAAAGCAGTAATTTAATAATTCTAACAATTATCAACAGATAATACATTCACAGGAAATATAAAGTCAAAATACACGTTTTTTGCGTAGTTATTTTATGTAAGAGCATCTTAATGATATGTGACATTTTTAAAATATTAATTATTTTCAGATTTTTTTTATCGAATTGATACTAAAATACATATACCGATCAGTTCAGGGTTGCTTATAATAAAAGTAGATTACTTAAATTTACTAAAATTAAACTTTTAAGTACTCTTTTAGAGTTTTTTTTGTCTATGGTTTCGAGAGGAGTAGTCCCTCTCATCGTCAAGTGTAATTAATAACTCATTAATGGCACCATAAGTAACCCTAGAAACTTAAGTGTGAATTGAGAGTAGATTAAAAAAATAGTGTAAATTTTTTTTTATGAATGAACGTTTGAACTTTATGGTGATATTATTATTAAAATTACTTTGTTTTCACCACTTTATTAGATATGAAATCTACATTTTTTGAGAACAATGTTATTTTTTGAGGATTGTTCGTGCACTAAAATTGAAATATGGATAAACCGTGCAAGTATGTTACTCTGATGGGTTGGGCACCTCAACCCCCCTTTCCCTCATCATCCCCTACCCCATAACACACTTGCATTGTTTATCTATATTTCAATTTAAGTATACAAACAATCCTGAAGAAGAGAACATTGTTCTCGAAACATGTTGATTTTATATCTTAGAGAATGGTGAAAACAAAGTGATTTGTATTTTATTTTAATTTTTATAAATTAATACTAAAATTAATAAAATTATATAAATTATATTACTATAAATAGGCACTTCTTTACCCACCTCAATTATAATGTTCCTTTACTGTAATAAAATGGGATTACAACAATAGTTCCAACAAATATGAATTCTTGGAGGACAATAATGCAATTATTAAAATAAAACGAATTTAAAATGTACACACATTTTGCACGCAGTAGGCGTGTCTACTTATGCTATAATATCCCACACAATGTATATTTTTTAATGTATACAATTTATACAAATATGTACGTTACTTTTATTACTGACATGTTTATTATTTTTTGTTAAACGGGAGATGTTAAACTATAGGTTGGGTTAAATTTTCCCGAGAAAGAGATTTTTTCTGTGTACCTTTTTAAGTAATTTATTTGAATGGAGGGTGACTACTCGTAAGTCAAATAAAATCACCAAGTATTTTGCATTAAAATACTTTAAACATTAAAATACATGTATTGACCATAATCAAACACTCAATATAAGTAGGATAATGAAGAATTAGCGTTTTAAATAAAAAATAAAAATTAAGCGTATACAATATGAATAAATAAACGACTCCATAAAATTAACAACTTTATATGTTTTGCGATTTTGATCGAAAGCTCAAAGTCACCGCAAAATCAAATTGAATTGCGTCAATATTTTTTGCTTCTTCTTTGTGATGCTCTGAAAAACTTTTGAGCATTTCGTGATTCCAACAAAAATCAAAGCAAAAAAATGCGGAATCATTAGGGTATTATATTTTTTTAATAATAATTTAGTTAAATTAACGACAAAGGTAATTTGGAGAAAAAACTTTTTAATTTTTTATTTATTTGAGAAAATTCATATTTAAATCGGCTTAAAGTATACAATATTTTTGTTGCTTATTACCATTCAACTATCCACAGGGCACGTTTCTGAGTGTCTGTGTCTATACTTTAAACGGGTCCGGGTGAGGTTAAGTTCCCCTGAGAGGATACCGTCGAATAATCGGGAGATGATGTTGCTCGCTTCTTCAGGACTGAGTTGGGGATCCGGTTCCGCACGTCTTCTTTGGAACCATTCGTAGATGTCTGATGGTGATATGAAGTTGCTTTCGGCCATGGCAGCGGTTTGATAGGGTTGGCATGGGGGGGGGGGAGGGGTGATAGTGATGGAAGGAGGAGGTACTCTCTGTTTTCGTTTTGTAAGATAACTCTGGAACCAGGACCTTTCCTGTTCTTCCTATTTCTTTTAATTTGGAAACCAGTTTTGAGTGTGCTATGCTTTCAAATGCCTTTCTCAAGTCTACAAAAATTCCCAGACATTTTTCTCAGATAATAGACGCTAGTTTGACAATCAATATCAATATAATTGTTATTGATTATGTGTGATGATTTTGCTCTCTGGACCCAACATTTTTGTTTATTTTATATTCATATTGAGAGCAACTTTGCTCGAAGCCTCATGTAGTTCTTTTATCATTATACTTAGTTCTCTGATGTTTTCACTTACAATTTCATCAGCAAATCTTAGGTGACTTAGGAAGTGTCATCTATCTTCAGATCTCTGTTATCCCAATTCATGTTCCTAAATACATCTTCTAAGGCTGACGTGAAGAGCTTAGGCGAGATTGTATCACTTTGTCGGACACCTTTTCTATTATTATTAGCAAAATATCTGTTAAATATGTTAGCACATTGTTTGGGATTTTTTTCAGCATCAATGGATAGGTTAGCAAACGTAATTTTTTAATATCAACTTTCCCTTTACTTTATTTGTGATATTATATATGACATTCCAGTAGTCCTTGTTGTTTTGTCCAGCATTATTTTGTGTTTAAATAACTTTTCTAATGTTTGTCGTATTATCAAGGTAAGTTTATTTCAGTGCTTCTTGAAAAATGAAGAAATTTTGTTGTCGTTGGGATATTTTTTCACAATGCCCGTAATTTTTCTATATTTCTGATTGATGTTACTAAACCTTATGTAATCCACAATTTGATTAATCTATATTTAGATTCTGTTCTCTGGTTTTTTGGATAACTGCTTATTATATAAATATACTATTTATATGATTGGGTAATGTTGTTTCAAAAATTTACGGAATAAGTTTCAGCATCTCCTGAATTTATCGTCGAATACCGATTTCCTTCTGTTAATTTTGATCTCAGTGTTTCGGAGTTTAAATATAAATTATCTGATCTTATTGCTGAAAAATTACTGTGCTTTATATCATTTTTATTTAATTTATGCATAAATATTCACGAGTAATGATAATGATATTTGTTTCCCATACTATTGATGAAATTTTCTCAATTTTAATCAATTTTCTCAATTTTAATAATTCGTCCAAATGTGGTCCAGATAGAGCCTGCCCAGATATTTCTCGTGTGAATGAAATGAAACAACATTTGTAGTTTTCTTGCAACATAATATTTAAAATTCTTCTTTACAACCGGCATTTCCATTTTTAGCAATACCTATTGATATTAGTACCTCTAACAAATATAGTCTGTATGTTTAGAGGTATTTTCTCTAAGTATTTACTCCATTTCATTAACAAAAAGAAGCAGTTCCGACATATGAGTGCGATAAACAGCAATCAATTGATAAATACATGTTTTAATTTTATAAATTAATTTTAACCAATTAGTTTGTTGCATGGGTATTTCTGTAACCGTGAGATTGTGATATTAATTTCGTTCGATAATAATAAAAAACGGCAATACTGTATTTACTGTATTATGTCTTTTACGCAGTTGTATTCGTTATATTTAAAATTAAGATTATTTCAATTATATATATAGTTTGTTTGATGATGGACTGGCACACGACAAAATTATTTAAACCCTTTTTCTTCAGATAAAATAGTCGTCGAGTGATTAATTGATAATAAAAAAGGGGATTAATTGTTTACTTATTATACTTTGACATACAAAAAAGGTATCGAAAATGTCTCAAAGTGAGAATTATTTCTATCAGTCGATATTTTAAAATTTTGATCAAAAAAGCTTATTAGGTCATGTATAAAACATATTAAAAATCAGTTTTGATTACAGTTTTTTTAATTTTTTTATACTATAAAGAAGTTACAAACATTGTACGAAGTTACGACCGACCGACGGATGGATGGATATAATTGGGATTTATGCATACGAATGATGTTGTTTATTAATGCGAACCTAGTTCAAAGATATTTTTTTGTATATTATATAACAAACTTGTTTTAAATATTGTATAATAAATCATTCGAGCGTTTTTATGAGGGGTCAAAACGTGCCTAATTTAAATACTCGTTTCTAAAGGTGAACAGTTTTACGAATCCATGTGGTATCCCAGAAATAAAATTTTATTTTAATCATTATGTATGTTACAAAATGTTACAGTGTATGTATACATTAACTATGTATCCACCAAACATATTTTTATTTTATATATAGCTCATAAGCTAATGTATATATAATGCCAGTTAAGAGAGATTACCTTCCTAGACATTTCGAAAGAAATCGATTTTAAAATTTTTGCATTTTCTTAAAGCTTGAGGTCTTAAGAATGTCTGGGGAAAATTTCAAGCAAAAATTTAAAAAATAACAAAAATATAGCTGATAATAATGGCATCTCTTTATTGATTACGCGCCGCGCCGCACGGCGCCGTGCTGCACGCAGGTAGCTGCCAGTCGGGCTATTTCATAATAGAAACATAAAACCTGTTTCTATTATATTTGTGAAGAGTGCTCGATGATACGGGAATTCTAAGCAAGGTGGAGGACTTATATTATGCACCTGGAATCGATGATTTTATGTAAGTTGAAAGATTTCGCGATTTTTTCATTGCTCAATTTTCAAACGCTTTTTATTCGAAACCATATTTGGCTGTTGACAGCGAAACAAGAACATAGAAGTGAATATAGCGGAAGCGGCAACTAGTGCGAATTATAATCGGCCAATGAAATAAACAAATAAAGAGTCCCTACCGGGCGTACTATAAGAGACGAATGAATTTCTGGAAAACTCAATAAAATGTCCCGCAGACAAGTGGAAGTTAATTTTCTTAATAGTGAGAATTAGTGCAAATTACATAAAAGTGATTACAATGATGTTTATGTTAAGGGGGGGGGGGGTAAGGTTAATTCGTACAAAAAAAGGCAAGTTTTTTGTGAATTTTTTGTGACGACAAAGTTAAAATCTCTTTATTAAAACTAATGGTACATTAAAGTATGACATTTGAAGAATATTGTGTAAAATTTTAAAAATAAATATTTAAAAATACGGCAATGGCAGCAATTATTCGTACGTGTCTCGGAAAAAAGTAGAATTGCGGTGTCCATCATAACTTGGTGCTAGATCATCTAAAATCAAAAAATCAAAGTTCATTCGTTAGATAATAGATTTTCCCAGGTAACGCTGGGAGGGTTTTTTGAAATTTCAATTTTTCATTTTTTTGGAACAATTTGAAGGGAAAAACGCGATTTTTTGCGAAAAATATCGACTAATTTGTTATTAAAAAATAAAAATTAATAACAAATTTGAAAAAAAGTCTCCAGCGTTACCTCGTAAATTATGTACAGAAATAGTGTTCAAAATTTCAAAAGGATCAGTGCAGTAGTTTTGAAGTTATGATGGACACCGACTTTGAAAACGTGAGATGTGGGGAAAACGCTTTAAAGTTTTGCACACTGTAAAATTCAAAATAAAACTCGACACTTATTTTATACTTACACATAATTGTCGATGCCATGTTCACACAGCAAAGAGCTTTCATCATCAGCATTTTTTTGTCCTTGTCTACGCAAAACTCTTCGAATACAATAGCACGTCTGGTAGTCCTCAGGTGAGCGCGTCTCTTAGCTGCCCGAGCAGGTATAGAAAATCAGTCTGAGTATCGCTCGAATGTTTATAATTTCGTCAATTTTGCTCCGATTGACTTGAAAATTTGACACAATATTTTTGCGATGTTATACATTCATTTAAAAAATTAAAAATAACATGCAAAAAAAAAAGTTAAAAACCTTACCCCCCCCTTAAGTGACTTTACGTGATTAAATAAAGCTTAAGCTAAGGTGGCGTTTTATCCGCTCGAGCTGTTGAGTACACTTCCTCAGGGGCGTGGGTATAAATGGTGAGTAATACTTGGTGATAAGCTGGGCCCCTCGCGGTATCGTGACTAACCTTGGATTCTGCTGCTGGGTCCCCAGACCAGGTCCTCCGTGGGTTGCTGTCCTCTCGTCGCTACTGGACTAACTACAGATTAGATCCTCTGTTAGTTACGTTTTGTAAGCCAGCTAGCAAAGGCCAAAGGTTCGGACTTAAGATAGCTACTGTGAGTACAGTACAAATAGGATGTCTGTATTTGTACTGTATTCACAACACCGCAGAACATACCAAAAGACTTGTATTCTGTAAAACTTAAACATTTTTAGTCATGTTCCATTATTCCATATTTTACCAGCGAAAGTGGCGCCATCTCCTACTATAACTGGGCTTAATCCTTGGGGTACTTAATATAATGAGAGCCACCTTTCGTGTGTGAGTTTGTTAACTATGGCTGGCGCCATCTCTGAGCGCTCTTTAAAACAAGTACGTTATCTGCAAAAAAAGGTAGATAACTATGGAAATATTGGAGAATAAATTCTGTTGGCGTTACAAACTGTAATTTATTTCAAGTGTTTGCTTTGTCCCCCACCGCTGCGATCCCGTAATAATGTTGTGAATTATTAAAGCTTCTATATTCGCCTAGATCAAAATATACATATGCGCCAACCGCCGAGAGATTTTGTGTGACTGAGAAGAAATATATTTTCCTCATATAAAAAAAGAAGACTGACGATAATAGAATGGGAGGAGCTAATACCGGTTAAAGAATACTCTTACGGCGCATGTACACGGAAGATGCTTGTCTCGAAAGTCGAAAGTCAAGTAAACGCAACTAAATATATTACGAATCTTATTCATTGTTTATAGTATTTTGCACGCAGAATTTAATTTAGAAATAAACCAGTTAGAATAAACAGGCAAAGAGGAAGAGATTAAAGTCTCATCCTTGTATTCGTTACATTACAGTTTACCTTACGATGCTTATATTTCGTTGTTTTCGATTTTTATTAATAATATAAAAAATGTAATCTTAAACTCGCGCTTTCTGTTATTTGCGGATGACTTAAAGCTTTTCTTGAAGGTATCAACTTTGGACGATTTTCGTCTTCTCCAAGCAGATATATCAAATATATGTGAATGGGGAAGACGAAATAAACTTTTGTTTAATGTTTCCAAGTGTTCGGTTACATCCTTCACTAGGGCCCAAAAAACTCTATTTTTTCGTTACAAAATGAACGATCAAAATCTGACAAGAACATCAAATGTTAAAGATCTAGGTGTTAGATTTGTAAGCAACCTAACATTTCACGATCACATAGAGACGATCAGTTGTAATGCTTTGAGAATGTTAGGATTTGTTCTGCGTACTGCCAGGGTTTTCGAGAATACCCGCGTACTCAGAACTCTTTACAACTCCTTGGTGCGGAGTAGACTCGAGAGTGGCTCGATGATCTGGGGGCCACATGAGGGCAAGTACTCTCTTATGGTGGAGAAAGTCCAAAAGAAATTTCTGAGATATCTCTACATGAGAGAGTACGGGCATTATCCTTGGCTTTACCCAACCGAGTTTCTCCATGGTATGCTTGGCTACAATAGTTTAGAGACTAGAAGGAATGTGTATTTGATTACACATTTTTATCGATTGTTGCGCGGTATGATCGATAATCCTGAAATTATGCAGAGCATTGGTTTGTATGTTCCTGATAATTACACTAGACATCGTCAGCATAGATTGTTTCACATTCCAATATACAGGACCAACCTGCCGATGGTTATGCCTGTTGGAAGAGCCACAGCTATGCTGAACAAAATTGCTTTGGGTATTGATATATTCCATGTGTCTGAGGGGGTTTTCCGAAGCGGGATTCTCCTACACCTTTGACCAGATTTTATGTTATTTTTAATTTATTAAATATTTTCATTTTTGATATATACTTCCTAATATGTATGCCTTAAACATTTTGTTTGTCATGTACATATTATCGTGAAATAAATTGAATTGAATTGAATTGAATTGAATTGAATATTTGCTTCACCTGTTTGTCTGTCTGGACGGAATCTTATAATCTATATTTCACCCACTTCCCAATGTTCGATCGAGTTGAAATTTTACGCACGTACGTATTCTCAATGACAATACATGAATCAATTACATTAAATACACTAATTAATCAATTGATCTATCATAATTAAATAATCAATCAAACTGATTTATGTGGGAAATTACTTAATGAGCTCACTGAAATGTACTTAAACGTAGGCAAAAAAATAAAAAATAAATTTTTGCATAAACATTTTTTACTTGACTCTCCAAATAAAAGCGTGGGCGCTTTTCCTCCATCAACAATATGATTCTGTAATCTATATCAATACCATAAGCGCCCATCTTTTATTTTCTACTTTGAAAAACATTTAAATAAATTTATGTTAGTTTTACGGAATATTTTAAAATAGTATCGCAAGCCTCGTAATTAAGTGCTTGCTGATCTATGACATAGAAACACAATCCAGGTAAAGGAAATATACTGCCTATTATAAAACTGGATTTTTCAAGGCTTACATTTTTTTTCGTGAATTTTTAACTTTGTTTGGATGAGATTTCAAACGACTTTTTTCATTGGCCCAAGCAGCCTTTCCTGGATTGACTCATCCGATTATTTTCTCGTATACGAAAATATACAAATAATATTAGAAAATATTTTTCATCGTCTAAAAAAAATTATTCGAGAAAAACAATGAAGGAAGAGTATAGCCGTGTGCTGTAAAAAGTTACCGCTCGATTTTTTGGCCATGGGAATTCAAGGATGTGTTGTGTACCCGTACACGTCAATAGTATGCGTGAACGATATCTATACGAAAAAGAGTAACTATATATCACCGTTAATTAAGAGGCAGTATTTTATGAATACATTTGAAGTAGTTTCGGTTATGTACACCGCGTGTGGTGTCTTGTTATTTAAGGGGTTACATCATCACTCATTCAAAAAATCTTGTGTAGTGAATGAATTTTTAAATGATTTTATTTCATTTTATTTTTATTTATATAATAGATTAATACATATATATTTTTTTACAACAATGATAACTAACTTATATTAATTATGAAATTATTATATATGATATACCTCACCAAAAATAATCGAGGTTCTTGTGTGTGGTAAGGGATGATCATAAAGGAAAAATTTATGTCAATAAAACAAAAAAAAATTCAGGATCAAATGTTCGTTCCAGCCCCGGGAAAAGAGACTGATCTATGTCTACACGACTCTCAAATCTCTTCCCGGATCCCGGCTGAAACCCACCGGTAAATCACTGATTCTTTTATCGTTCGAAACAAGTAATAAGTAAATTGAACGACCAAAGTGAAAATATTAAAAAACCGGTACGAAGCTACGTATTACTGATTCAAATAATGCTGATAAAATGGTCTCTGACCACTTGATTCAAATAATAACTAAAAAAAATGGTGCCCTTTTTCTGAAAAGCTTCCCTTTTTTCACTTCTTGATATTTATTTTTTGCAAAACAAAAAAACAAAATTCAAAATCATGTGTGTTTAAGCATTTCTCCATTCAGATTTTTCAATATTTAAACTATAAATTATCGAGTTCTTACTCGCATAAAATAATAAAGAAAACACACAATTTTATTCAATAAGTAGGTACTTTATATTAAAACAGTTATAATTTTGAAGACATTTTTATTATACTGCATCGCCAAATTATATGATAGATATTTTGGAGGAAACAGGTAGTATATATAGTCTATGTTAACAGGCAATGAGAATTATAGGTTTATACAATATGAAAATGATAGGTACAAATATAATAATATCAAATTACAATAAATAGATGCAACAGAAAATGATTGCATTATTGTTTTGCGTTTATCTCGAATCTCCCTTTTTCAGACCGGTAGAAATGATATTTCAAAAACAATTTGTGTTCAAATTTTGCGCACATCTAACTTATAACATTATCCAGTCATAACATTATGCAGTCAATAATTCTTTTTGTTCTTAATCTCGTTTTTAATATTGCTCCATTATTTTGTTCATAATTAACGAAGGAGAAATAAAAAAAATGAGAATTCAAAAAAAAAAAAGAGCGATGAGGTTCATTCTAAGGAAAAAAGTAATCTATAAAAACCAAGTTTCTATTATACTCCCTTTTTCATTTACCTGCTAGTGGAAACTGGTTTGGCGCTTAACTTACGCGTTGGGCTTCGGTCGAGCGACGCTACGAAAGGGAGTACTAAAATTTTTCCAAAAATCCAAAATTATACTTTAATCAGGTTCCATGTCTACCAGACGCGTTGAAATATTTTCATACAACTTAGTAAGTTGTATGAAAAAACCATTAAAAATTTTAAAAATCCAAAAATTTATTAATTTTTTTTAACGAAAATTTGATAGATATTCTTGATCGTTGCCACGAGTCTGCTTGCAAAGTTTCAGCTCGATTGGATCACGGGAAAGAGGTTTAAAATGGATCCAATTTTTTTAGTCAGACAAGCAGACGCCACGAGTTAATATAAAGGGAGTAACAGTAGATACTATTTTATTATTATTAGCAAGTTTCCTTTTTTCATAGCACAAGCGTTTAGCTTAGTTTGAAAATAGTACTAATATTGATGTGACATGTATTCCGTGTTCGCATTTCTATTAAAAAAAAATTTAGATTGGCTCGCCATAAAACAATGTTTTTCATATATGAAATCTTATACGAAAAAATTCCAAATTACTTAACATACCTATAACATAAATTTTCATGGACACAATATAAGAAATTCAAACGAAATAAGAATTTCAAATTGAAAGAAAAGAAATACACAAAACAGTTTGTATTACAAAAGAATAAAGGAATACAATTATCTACCAGAGAATGTAAAAAAACAGATACATATTTTCATCTTCAAGAAGGAATGTAGATGTCATATCACTGTATAAAAAAAATGAATTGTTATTTAAAATGAAACATGGTTAATGTCAGTCAATGATAAATTTAAACGATATAAAGAAATAAAATTGGAATTGGTGAACGTTGCGTTTGTAGAGTGATCACTTAAGCCAGCTCACACAGGTTGTAAACCCTGGGCCATTGTATAAAAGACTTCCATATACGTTTCTTACATATGTAAATAACTTCGTTTCTATGAGACTACAATAATTCCATCTTAATAAAATAAAAATAGAATGCTCTTTGTAAATATCTTCCTCGAATTTTCGGAGAGAATACTACTTTCTAGGTAAACTAACAACGCAGACACCTGCCCTCTGAAAATATCGCGACATAATAAAGCGTTTAAAATTTTTAACTATTTAATTAATTATTTATTTATTTATTTATTTGTTTACGCCCATTAGGCTTTTACATAAAGAGTATAAAATAAATTTCAAAAAGCACATACATTAAAAGTTTCAGGAATAGCACCAAATCATGAGTATAAAAATTAAAAATGTAGAGTAGGTAACGAGCAGCAATGCGTATAGGCTTTTACATAAAAAAATATATCATAAAATTAAAAAGAACATACATTAAACAATATAAATTACAAGTAGCAAATTATTAAAAGTACCAGGAATAGCACCAAAACATGAGTACAGAGATTAAAAATATAAAGTACAAAGCGGCAATGTGTACGAAAAATATATATTACCCACCATTACATATTAACAGCTGAAGTCAGTAACGAAGCAGTATTGCCTCTTTAAGTGTAAACTTTACTTTCTCCAGACTGTCGACGAAAATGTCAATCATGCAACCATATTCATTACAAGTTCCTTATAAGTAAAAAAAAATACGATTTTTAATTGAAAATTACCAGTGGTTTAGTAATGGAATTTAGCTAAAACGCTAAAAAGAATCAATTGAATATTTTTTTACTGGTCTTACTATTCTCTAGATAATTTTCTATTCAAACGCTTTGATAGCCTTTAATTGATTCTCACGAGGCTTCAGGTTTAAGGTTCAGGTACTAGGGTAAATCTTGCGAAACCATGAAAAATACATATATTTGTATGAAATCTGTGAATGGACGTATGTAGGTCAGCGGATGGAGTACAATGTGCAATCTAAGCTGAGGTAAACATAATTTGTGCAATGTTTGCTGAAGATGGATGTCTTCTCAAGACTCGAGAGTCGGTTCTGTAATGGAAGACCTAGAATAATGTATATTTATTACAACTTTGTAGGGTTGCCGGTGACTGTGTTTTGTCATATAATTTATTATACTTACCGAATAGCAAACAGTTATAAATGATGCGACCTGTAGTTTAATTTACAGATTTTAAACTTAAATGGACAAAGGCTCTTTGCGTGCTGGAATCATTTACTGAATCGACAAATTATAGTAAATATAAAACCAATTTCGCGAATTATCTTATACATTCGCTTTTTCAATTATTATTGGAGGACAACACTTTGTCTGATCTTGCGACAAAACACAAATTACTTTGTTTTCACCACTATATTAGATTAAAAAATCTACATGTTTCGAGAACAATGTTCTCTTCATCAGGATTATTGTGTACTAGTTAGGTTAGGTTAGGTTAGGTTAGGTTAGGTTAGGTTAGGTTAGGTTAGGTTAAAAGTTGAAACAAGGAAATATGTTACGGTGGATGAGCGGTTGAGGAGGTTGGTGAGGGGAGGGGGGGGTTCGAGGTGTTGATTATTATGGGTCATTTGGAATGTTAAGTGGAAAAATATTCAAAATAGGATTATGCAAAAATTTCGTCTGTGTATTTATTATATTAGACTTAATATTAACATTTTTCCTAATTTCGAGTATTTCTAAATTATTTATTTGAGGTATCTTATAGTTGAAATGTAAAAATTTTAAGCCTGTGTTAATATCAAATGTATGGTCAAATTCTATCAAATGTTTTGCGAAATAAGAATCAATATTGCTAGTTAATGCTTTGATATGTTCTTTATTACTCGATTAGTTGGCCTTTTCAAACTTTTAATATTGAGTTTTTCCACATTAAATTAAAGTAATAAAACGCTTTTAATTTATGTAATGATGTAAGTAATTTTTCATAATATTATATCTGTGTCTAGCGACCTCACCATAACGACAGCCCCTTGTGACGTCACAACGGCGCATTCAATGTTACAAATGTTTACAATTTTACAGTGTTTACAAAATTAAATTAAGCTTTTTGTTACTGAGAGTCTTGGCAGCAAGTAAACACTAAATTGATTAACGCCCTGCCTGCTACACTAGTAGTTTACTGTATTGTAGCAGACAGTGCTCTTCCAGTAGTATAATGTTCAAGAATATTTAGTATTTATATAACATTTGTGAATCAATCTTATTGCCAATTAAAATTGAGTAATAGTAATAATTAAATGTTTACAATCTAATAATGGTGTTAATTAATTCTATTATAGACAAAGGAAAAACAATGATCTGAATAGGATATTTAATAAAATAAAATAAAGCAATTGACAGTATTTAAAAAGATGAAAGTAATGTGGAATAAAGGAATGTTCTTGTAGGATTAGTATTTTCAAATTTAGTTTATATCATGGCTTTTAATAGGTTTTGGGCATGCTTCCTTCCCTTTTCATGCAGCCATAGTTTCACTTTTGAAGAAAAATATGCGAGACTATGGCTACAAGTTTTTAGTGTAGTGTTAAGGGTATTGAATATTTTTGGTGCTTGGAAGAGATGAAATCTTTGTGAAAATGTTTTTGTAAATTTTGGTACAAGATAGTCGCAGTTCACCTATTCTACACGCATGCAGTATGCGAGTAGGAGAATGCCTCTGAAATGAGCGTTCCGCTCAAGCCAATTACTTTCCTACGCAACACGTGCTTGTACTCATTCAATTCAATTCAACTTTGCACTTGCTTTATTACTTCGTAACTATTGTAAGCTGTTGTGTAATGCATTCTGTGCATCTCAAGTAGGTATTTTTTCCTTGCTTCATGTCCAAGTACATATTACTAATTATCAAACCAAGATGAATATTTAAGCAGTTTGAACACGAATAATACTTCCACTATAATAGAGGAGATTCGTTATTCTCAGTAAAACCCTTGTGATTCACATACATTCAACATCCAACATTCTACTATAGTCCGTCTAACTTATCTGAAGAATGGCCAAATTTGGAACTAACGACGCCATCTTGGATTATCTACAGCTGACAGACCTTTGTTTACAGAGGGGTTCACGACAGTTTCGATAGTTCTTTAAGAAAATTTTAGATTGTCACCATGCCAAAACCAGTGAAAGCGGTGTTCGGGAAATAATCTTGAAAATGCACACGTTTTTTGAAGAGGAACAACGTCTAAAATCCCCAATTATACCGTTTGATTTTGTTCATAGACTTATTGCCGCCACTTCAGGTTAGTGCTGCCATGCAGTTATAATGATTTTCCCATACTTAGTTTTTTATTTTACTATTATACAATTTCTTCAGGTATTTCTGAATCGGCAATTTAGAAAATAGTTAAAGAAGGTAAAGTGGCCGTGGAAATGGGCATTAAAATATCTACACCCGGAAAAAAAGAACAAGGATAAGTGGAAAAATTGAATTAGAAGCCGTAAGATGAGAAAAGTTTTAGAACATATTTTATTCGATAATTTTTTACATAGAATTTTTATTATTTATACTTTTTATTACATAATTCATTAACGAGTTCATTTGTATAAACATCTTTTTTCAAAAATAAACTTTTTTATTTATGCACATTAAAGACTGGTTGCATCAACTTACTTTATAGCAATAGTTCATTTAAAGCATAGATTTTTACGAGAGCGAGTTGTTTGATCGGTGGAAAATGCAAAATATCTATGCTTTGAACGAAAGATTACTATTAACCAAGTTGATACAACGGCCCTAAACCGATTGATATCCTTAGGTGTTACTGAGTTAAACATGGTGGTCATGATCATTAGGCATGAGACACCGAATAAAACCGGCGCCACACTGCGCGGATCTTGCGCCGCGTCTCTTCTGTCGTGGAACATCGCTACATTTCTTTCCACACAATATGCGCTTATTAAACACACTACCCGGATGATCAGTCGATCTATTTGCTTTGCCAATTTGGCGCAACGGAAAAAACGCGGCGGAAGATCTGCGTAATGTGGCGCCGGCCTAAAATAATTATTATTGTTTGTTTTTTTTTACTGAAAATTGTATTTTTCTTTGATTTTGAAAAAACGCCATTTTGTGACGTTGAGTATTTTACGAATGTATATTTTGATAAATTTATTTGTACGTTAGTTTACATTTTTTGTTTTTTATCGTGTCGTATACTGCTTAATAACTTGTTTAAGAAAAAACGAATTTGCATAAAATTCCCTACAAATGAGATAATTTTTAGACTATGGGCAGTACCACAACGATTGGGACGCCCTCCTTTATTCTCCAGATAAGTTGGACGGACTATACTCTATTCGAGAATTTAGAGCGACTGAGGTGGAGTTCCCCAGGAGAGTGACGGAGATGGCGTTATAGGACTGAGTGAGAAGCTCGTATTATACGCACGGCCAGAATACCAGTAGACAGCTCACCTCAACGATGATCTCGGCGATACCTGGAGAAAGGCGTCCGACGGGTCGCCCTGGACGTGACTGTGGAAAACAGACGAAAATCTTGCGTGAAGAGAACAAAGGACTGCATTTACTGAAGTAAAGAAGGTCGCGGATTCTTTAGTGGGAATTCGACCAAATGTAGTAGTATTAACAAGCCAAATTTATTGTAGGTATTTGATTTATCAATAACTTTATCTAAAAAAAATATCAAATGAAATACATACATCGACAATATTGCATGAACTCATTGAGCGAAAAGTATCTTAAACAGGGTTGATAAAAATCATGATTTTAAAAAAAATCGGATTCTTTTGATTTATTAAATAATGTTTTTTAAATATTTCGATCTTTTTAAATTTGGAAGTCGGTTATTTTTGAAAAAAAAACACAAAAGAATTTTTGTTTATTTTAATTATTAATAAATTAACAAAAATCAACATATTAGTTCTTCTAATAAGGCAGTAATTTTTTAAAAAACACGGTAGCATGCTTATTTGCCACATTTAACAATTAATTAACAAGGATAAAAAGGCTTGAAATAAATAAATGAACAAATTTTTTTTTTTTTCAACTTAGATGTTATGTTTTTATTTGTTTTATAATTTGTTCGAATTGTTTGAAAGGTTTTATCAAAGGCCTAATCTATTTATTATTTTGCTTTGCACCAAATTGAAAGCCAAAAATATTCTTTCAACCCCAGTGGAAGAAGCAACTATACTTATAGGTCGACTAAAATCAAATCATTCCCTAGCTTTGTCCGGTAAGAAGAAAGCGGGGGAAAGTTACTTGGAAAGTTCGTATTACAAGCCTCAATATGATATTCTAAATAAATATATATTTTATTTTTATTATTTTTATTAACAGTTAATATCTGAACCCTGAGGAAGACTCAGTTGTGAGTCGAAACTATTTGGTTTTAACTCAATAAAGTGGTGTTAAACAAAAAGTTATTTTATTTAAAGATATTATGTCTCACCACAATGTGTTTTCTTCGTGTGAAAATATATTTTTTACTTTAAAAAATTTACTTACTTAGCAGAAAAACTTATTTTGTGTTCATTTTTTGCATCGCAACAACACAAATATTTTTTGCGCACATTCTTTTGAATGCGGTCTAGCTATAGCAGTTGCTTCACTATATTCAATTCTTTTTCGGTTATAAATTTTCCATATTATGTATTGCTACCCACCAATACATACTATGGCATACATAGATTAACTAACTCTAGAGGCACCCATCAAGAAAATAATATTATTGATATAAAAAATGCAATTATAAACTATAAATCTACTCTTTTTTAATTATTATTTTATATGCGTAAAATATTAAGTTTATATAATATTTTGCACATATGATACACATTATTTAATTTTGATGAATTTTTTCAAATTTTTATTGTCCCATAAAAGTATGAAATTGTTTATGGAACAGGAGAATGTCACAAGTGTGGTAGATAACCTTTGTTTTAAAAACATATGACACATTCACGCAAATTAATATAGATATAAAGAAATGTTTAAAGAAAAGTATCCATATAAAGTTTATATTATAATGTTTACAAATTAGCATGATAAGATTAATATCACAGTCCAAATCGCTCAATTGTTCAATAATTTTACACACTTTTTTAAAATTTGCATAATGCTGTGTAGTTCTAATGTTTGCTGGTAGATTATTAAAATATCTAATTCCTAGGTATGTGTAGTGGGGTTGCGTGGTTGTTTTACTGCATCTAGGTATATTTAAAGTTTCATTGATTCAGTTTTAATATATTAATATGGGCTCTTTTGCTACGTCTGCTTTGATTTTTAACTATATTTGTGTTTTGTTGATTAACAATTTCTTGTGTATTTGTATATTGTATGTGCATTCCAATGTAAAAATGGATTTTTTTTTAATAATAAAATATATATTTTCGAAATATTAAATTTTTATATAATGTCTTAAATTTTTTATATATACCTGGCTATTCAAATTTAATATTGCTATATTATCGGTGAGTAAAAATTTCTGAGATCACTACTTTACACTTTTTACTTTATATACTTTTTTTACATATATGTCTAACCTCATTATGTTTAAACTATGTATATATACTTTTTTACATTTATACCCTTTATTTTTCTTTTACATTTAATCGTTTGTTGTATTTTAATTATGTATAAACCTGTTGTAAAAGGCTATTAAGCCGTGTAATTAATAAAATAAAAATAAATAAATAAAAATTATAAATATACACATGTAGAAAAATGTTTTATTTTACTATTTGTGCAATTGTCTGGTCTAAAATCATAATACATTAAAACAACCATGGTTTGGAGATCGAAACACTCCAAGCAATTGACTTAACTGTGATCATAATCGTCATGCTATATATCTTCCACAATATAATATGAATCTGCGCTTTGTGAACCGTTGAAGTGATTCGCGTGTGACCTGCGTTCTTTAAAATTGCCGTTCCGCCGAGAATATTGTAACGAGGCTAAAAAGAATTACGCACGTCTGTCAAGTGTCAGTTGTTTAAAGTTGTCACAACACTACCGAAGAATTGAAAACGGTCTACAATGTGCTACGGCTTTCGGGAAGCATCTGAAACATTCAACAATAATCTAGAAGCCACGAGAATCGTCTCCTAAACACTCGAAAAAGCCAGAAAGTACAAAGTACCTCGATACACGGATATAAATACAGGTCTTGCCGCGCGTGAGAGTAGTTTTTGTTCAAGCACGCTTGACAGCGAAACCAAAGCGAAGGCAGCCGCGGGCTACGAAGGCCAGGGTGGCCGACCGAGCGAAAATTCGACAACGAATAATCTAGAAAAGTTCTTACGTAGCGAAATGAACCGAAGCGAATAATACATGCGGAAACTTGATGGAATGAATAGTGAATAAAATGTTAAAGCTAATAAAGTGTCTATTTACGTAATAAATTACGAAACAGTTTAATTTAAGGAATAGCGTGAAATTTAATAGTGTTTAGTGACTTTGTAAATTAAATAATTAGTTTATCAGTAATTAATAAATCTATAATTAAATTCCAGCGTTTTCATTAATTACTCCCGCACCAACGACACATGACAATATTATATCCATACACGTATATTAGGATGCTTCAAAAAAATAAAGATTTAATTTTTTATCGGATTTTAGTTTTAATTTTTATTATTTTATGCTTTTAATAGCCAAAAAAGCGATATAGAGTTCTTCAGAATAAGTCAGCACACTAATAATGTCGGTTACTTTTCTCCCATTACAAGGTTGTGTCGCACATATAATTTGTATTGTGCCGACCCTAACATTGATGCTGATATTCTTGCAGACACGTTATCTTCGTTCAAAAACTCACTCATACACAACATACATTTTCTAAACGACGACATGAACCTATGGATCATTAAATACTAATCGCACTACACTCAAACACAAATATATAATATACATAAATGTACATGTGAAATATAATTAATTACAAAAATACATGTTACTAGAGCATGCCGAAGACACTTGTAATTGGGATAATGGGCATAGTCTTCACTACAATGTTTATTATCTGAGTGTCATGTACCCATTATCCTGTTAGTGTCTCTAATAAATAAAAAAATAAAAAAAATAAATAAAAAAAAAAAAAAAAAAAACACGAATTTTTTTTTTTCATTTAATTTAATCTTAGGGGTCGCTACCACTGATTAATGTTTCGAAAATTAGGGCAATGATTGCAACGCTTCAGAACAAACATGTCACTGCACGAACATCCATAAACGCTTTGTGAACCGTTGAATGGGTTGAACACTCCCCTCTCCCGACCCGCGAAGTACTTTAAACAATAGGAAGCAAATTTTAAATTTCACAGAACTTTATTCTGAAAAAATTGCAACCTCACAATAAGAATGTGCTCTTAAATATAATATACCGATGTATATTGTATCAGATGTGTCTAAAAATAAAAAATGAATTACAACGGTTAATTATGGCGTCCCCTAGAGGCAGATCACAAAGTAATTTGTGCCTACCGTACCAGAAAAGTTGATTGCTCTAAAAATGGATAATATATGTTAATCAATTAATAAATGAGACTTACAGATAAGGTAAGATATATTTGCGGAATCGTACGAGGTCAAATCTCAAATGCCATTTTTGTTGATTTGATTTTTCTGTATGTCTTTCTAATTGATTGTAAATTTGATTTTAAATAGGAAGCATGTTTAAACCTATTAGTATCGCAGCAAGAATTTTTTAGAAATAACGTACCTTTTGTTATTAGACTTTACTTTAGAATTTACGATTGTACCATGTAATGGCGAGATTTAAAAGTGAAGCGCGTTAAAAAAACTCGGAAAATCTTTGGTCCAGAATATTTTGAGTATGTCCAAATTTTCAAAATGTCCAAATATTCACGATAGTCTTAACTCCTGTGTGTCGGTGATGTAACGTAGGTCTACCTGTCATACAAAATATGAAATATCTACCTTATTTACGAAAACTAAAACGTCACATTTTTTGTAATCATCGAATAGACATTTTCACACCAAAATTACTAAATTAAACTGTTAGGAATGTACGGATTTTTTAATTAAAAAATATTTGTTCATTACTCTCGTATTTTCGGCCAGTGTGTAAGAGAGAGCAGTATATTGTGCATCGCAGTTAAATCGAGCAAGAAAGAGCACGACAATACCATACATTTCATGTAGGACAGAGATGGCGGTTGCTTGGGTTTTGGTGAAAGAAAAAACAATATAGAAAGATAGAGTCGCGTAACACGTGCTAGACAAAGACGGAGTGCATGCGACTGAAGCGAGCAGGCGACCGCGTCGTTGTATTCAGTTGCTATTGAAACGTCGGCGGGAGCGCGCGCAAATTCGATTTGCCATGATTTTATAATAATTTACTAAAATAATGCAAATATGTATATTTACCTTACATAATTATATAAAGGGACCTTTAAAAAGTCTTATCTGTATTGTGCATATGTATATTTTATCACATATTAAAAACTATGCCGATTTTTAATCAGGTAACGCTGTGTTACTCCACCGTCCCCAAAGTTTTTTTTTAGCACAGTCTTTTAAGAGTTAAGCTCTATGAACACTCAAAAATACTTTCATACCTACTTTCCCATATAAAAATATAGCTTCATCTATTAGACATCTATAATATATCTTGATTAATGATGTCCTACTGGGGATAAAATCCAGTAACTGGAAAACAATGTTTTTCAAAACTATGGACATACTCAAAATGCCTATTCTAAATATAAAAACCTGGTCTAAAAAGGAGTTAAAACTGTTTAACGGATCAATTGTCACTCGTGAAGCTCACGGTACATTTCTGGATTGTTTCGACGATGTGGCAAATGAAAATAATAGTCAGTGTCAGGTTCAAGAAAAGAATGTAATTGCAAGCGAGCTTGACTATGAGTATTATTTGAAGAGAGTCCGAATCGATCATGGTCTCATTAATTATATTTGGTGGTCAGATAATTTTCAAAACAGTATCCAAATTTGAAAAAGTTTACCAGAATTTAGTTCTCAGGTCCTTGTAGCAGCTCATAGAGCGAAAGACTATTTTCTGAAGCCTTCTTCTGAAGATTACAAAAACAAGAGCAATCGCTTATCCCCTCAAAATGCAGAAAAATTAGTGTTTATCTAAGAGTATCTTAATTTTCCATTGATTAATTTTGAATACTAACCAATTTTTTGATTATATAAATTTTTCTATAATTGTGCGATTTTTATTTGCCTACAAGTATCTTCCTTTATCAATTTACTGGCGATTATTTTGTGAAATTTTCGCAATTAAGGTACTATCCGGGATCCGGCCGAATCGTAAAAAATAGGCCGGATACCGGATATCCGTTTCATTTCTAATCTTGACATCTTTGAAGAGTTTGTTGCTTTTGATGATGATGAATACGCCCTTGAAACCAAACAGAAGCGGGTCACTGCCGTCGATGATCAAGATTTGGAGCAGAAGAAATATTTTCTTTTGATTATTGACGAAAATTTCCTGACCTGACCTGAGAAAAAGTTCACGTTGACGTCATCTTAAATAATTATTATTCCCTTTATTTATATTTATCTTTTAACTGTATATATTCACATAATTATTTCATTGATTTTAATCTAAAGTTTTACTAAATTTTGGTAAAAATGTGCTTTAAATAATTTTTTGCAGTTCAATATCGGCTTATATTTTTTAGTTAAGCCTTCCACTTTCACAGTTGGAAGCGACCCCTTAAAGTCCTTTAGAAAATCTGAATAAAAAAATACTGTGTAAGTTTTTAGACATATGAAAGGGTGCCTCATAGAAAAAAAATCGTACATTTTTGAAGCACCCTAATGAATAGACAACAAATATCGTCGTGTGTCCAGTAGCCCGTCCTGAGTTGGTACACAGAGTAAAGGTTTGCAGGTTGCGCCAGAACTACCAAGAACAGCCGCGCATTGCCATTACCCAATAATTAGCAATGTTTAAAGTTGGGAGTAGGTACTTAACATTATTTACAAACGCTGTGCAACCCAGACTGGAGACACAATGTGTACACAATGCGCAGATGCGGGTGGGAGCAAATTTACAACTCGCTTGTGTGTGTATATCTCTTCTGCTTCTACCGATCCTTCATTGCAATTCGTTTTACTAGTGATGGTATTTTAGCCGGTGACACACTAACCGTTGTTTGAAATTTATATCTGATTGTGCGGATGACTGGTAATTCGACGGGCAACAGTCGGTACTAGATAACAGTTATATCCCAGTTACCAGTCATTGATGCAATCAGATGAAAATCTTAAATAATTATAACATTAGTTACCGAAACTAATGCTCGCAGAAATAACTAGTTTTTTAATAAGACAAATACTTTTTCTTGTTCTCTGAAGTTTCATGAAATCCAGTTGCGCTAAACATTCTATTTTAAAATGAGTAAATAGTTCTTATTACTTCCTAACAAAATATCGAATTTATTATGACCATTAGAAATAATAAAACCGTATATTAAAAAGTTCGAAATATAAATGGTTCAGGTAACGCACCAACTTTTGTTCGATTTAATAGCATTTTTACTCCTTTTCTTTTAATTCGTGGCGTCTGCGATTTTTTGTCTGCCGGAAAAACTTGGATCGATTTTTAACCCTTATCCCGTGATGAAATCGAGCTGAAACTTTGCAGGCAGATAAAAATGATCTAATAAATTTTCTTTTAAATTTTTTAAATAATTATGGTATAATTTTGGATTTTTCAAAATTTTAATGGTTTTTTCAAATTGGAATCAGTACAAAAGTAATGACCCCGACGCGCGCAGTACGCACGAAACCTGATTCGATGAGAAAGGGAGTATAATAAAACCTTGGTTTTTATGGGTTAGTATTTTAAATCAGCCGATTTCTCTTAGATGGCGGTGTGTATAATATAATTAATAATCTTGATGTAAAATAAATATCAATTTGAATAATATGTTTGTATTGAAATAATTTTATAAATAAAAGTTTTTATAATAATAGTTTTTATAAATATCTAAATGCATTTCAAAATTAACTGTAGGTATATTTCTTTTTATATAATATAGTTAATAGAAATACACTTTGTTTTCACCAATTTATTATTGAAAATATCACATGTTTCTGAGCCCATGCCTCTGTTCTATTAATTATATTAATAATGTCACCACAAAATTATTTTGTTTCAGAGCCCTTGCCTCTGCTCTATTAATTAGTAACATAGGCGACGTTTCCTCCCTGTTGTCTTACCCCTTCCCCTCCCCCTGATATATTTTTGATGCAAATCCATATCGTTCGAATCAAACCTTTGTTTCCCCCCAAAAATTTATTTTCAACTTAATTCTTAACCCGTGCAACGCCGGGTACTAACAGCTAGTACAGAATAAAAATGTAGTCTCAACCTGTAGAAGTGCTTAGGTTCAAATACTTTTATATTTAATATGATGGTTGTTTTAATAATGATCCATTGTTACGTATAAAGACAATTTTCTGCCACGTGAGGTTAACAGTCACGGCTAAATTGAGATAGACATATGTACATTCCTTTGTGACGCTGCCATTAATTCAGGTATATACATAAGGTACATACATATGTACATACATACGTATTTTGTACTCCAAACAAAAACTCTATCTACCTATATTAAACTTATGGCTGAAAATTATAGTTAACATATATTATAGATATCTCACAGAGACGAAACTGTATTTCATATGGGAAAGTAGGTATAGAAGTCATTTGGGTGTACATAGGACTTATGACCTATCTTATGGTTGGCTTAAGTGATCACTTTACACAATGTAACATTCGCCATTTCCACCCATGATAGAATATACCATGCTTATTCATTTTTTGAAAGTTGTATATATGTTCAAATTGCGTGGAAAGCTTTCACATATGAGTTGTAACCGCCTTTCCATGCGGCCTGTACAAAGCCATTTTCATTCCCCTAGATCCCCACAGATGTCGCTAATGAGAAAATCTACAATTGATTTTACGGAATTTTGAGAGCAATATACTTTATTGTGTAATGAAATTCATAAATATTCTGAAAATTATAGTATTTACCTTCCTACTATTATATTATATGCAGATCTTATTTATGCCAAAAAAATTAAAATAATATTATAATGTATTTATAGGATTTCACGGCCGATCAGGATCATTTAGTTTGAGTGTTTTGGGATATTCTGCCGTGTTTATACGACCTTTCTTGCCGACGTTTCGATCCCAATGCAGGGTCCATTATCAAGGCATTTCATTAAATTTATTTTCACACATTTCAGTTAAATGGGTTTCGGAGTTCTCCCCTCGCATACTTAAAAGTTTGCAAGGTGAGATGCAATGAACTGTGTTAGTAATATGAATACATAAACATGTCAGAATATTTTGAGTTTGTTCAAATCTTTCAGAACAGTGCTGGATTTATGTCACAGAGACATTATTAATCAATTACTGTATATTATAGATATCTCACAGAGACGAAACTGTATTAATTATGGGAAAGTAGGTATAGAAGTCATTTAAGCATGGTATATTCTATCATGGGTGGAAATGGCGAATGTTACAATTGTGTAAAGTGATCACTTAAGCCAACCAATAAAAAGACAGGTCATAAGTCCTGTTACACCCAAATGACTTCTATACCTACTTTCCCATAATTAATACAGTTTCGTCTCTGTGAGATATCTATAATATACACATAAACATGTAATTGTAAGTGACGAAGAGCCTCCATGTTTGTATCTTATAATATGAAATCACTACAAATAGTGTAAATATTGTACGTGTTTTGTACAATACTTACACTATTTGTAGCACATTAACCATTTCTCGCTATTTTATACAAAATCGTATGAACTAACGAGAAGTATAGATTGTTTTAAAATACATCCAGATAATATTTAATGTGTAGAAATGTCATATGCACAAAATTTTATCTACTGGTTACTTATTAAAATAATATATTTAATATTTAAACACGTTTGCTAATTTATAATATACATATTTGTGTTTTAAAATTGTCTGTGAATTTCACCACATGGGTACTCTTTTTTGATACTGGTCAATCTAGCCATCATTGAGCAATTGCGCATGCGCGGCTTATGTCAAACACTGTGGAAATATTTAAATTTTTCATTTATACTGTTTATTGCTTTAAAAAGCTACTTTTAGTATGAAAAATATTATATTCCAGTTTGAATCAAGTCGCAGATTTTATATTATGAAAATGCTTGCAGTACATACATTGTCTATTATAATATATTAGATATTTGTCATATTCATGTCTTTCAGGTTAGACCGTCGCATTCCGAACGTTATACATCATTTATGTTTATTTTTATTTTATATTTTCCATAGCATTAATAATCTGAGGACACTACATAAAGAACAAATATCTAATTATAGTAAGTTGTCCCCAAAAATCAAAAATGCAAAATTCGTATATCGGCTTTGTGCGACTTTCCATTATTGATTTTAAAATAAATTGTATTTGATAATCTTTCTTTAAATTTAGTGCTAGAATATCCTTTTTAAAATGTGATTGTTGATTTGAGAAATACTCTTGTCGGGCCGATGCTAATGGCCAGCCGCCCAGCTGTCACTACCAGCGAGGCGGTCACCATTGCCGACCACACTGTCAAGCAGCAAGCAATGGCCCCACAGCGGCCATCAAAAGCCGCCCAGCGGCTTAGACAGCCGCCCGCAGGGCCTAGCAGCAAGCAATCGGCGATAACCGATTGCTTAACTACTAGTACAACATAATTGTTTGTGTACGAGCGATGCAATCAGTGGCAGACTTGCCACACAAGTCACAATTGACTTTCCAAAGGCCCCCGAAACAATAAGAAAAAAGGAAAAAATCAGGAGCAACAGAAAAAGTAATTTTTTTTAAATCAAAAACATTTATTCTTCAAAGTACTTAATTAAAAAACAGTGACGATGTGAAATTTAAAAAAAAATTCTAGGAATGGTATGAAACGAAATATCCTTAGGTAATCTACTAGAAAAAAATATACTTCAAATAATACATTTTTTAACAGGCGGCGTTCTTTCCGCTCGATCGTTTGGGTACACTTCCTCAGGGGCGTGGGTACAGATGACGAGCAATCCTCGGTGATAAGCAGGGAAAACGCCTAGAGCAGCGCCTTGCAGCATCACGACCAACCCCGGATTCTGCTGCTGGTGTTGTCCTCTCGTCGCTCCTGGATTAACCACAGATTCCTCTACCGGGTCCCCAGACTAGATCCTCCGTTAGTTACATTTTGTAAGCCAGCTAGCGAAGGCTAAAGACCCGGACTTAAGATCAGTTAAGAACTCTATACGATGTCTGTATTTGTATTGTATTTGCAACAGCGCAGAACATACCAAAGCATTTGTTTTCTGTAGTTATCAAACATTTTCCATTAATATTTTAAGTGGCGAAAGTGAAAGTGGCGACATCTCTTTGTACAACTAGATTGAATCCTTGGGGTACAATATATTGACAACCACCTTTCGTGCGTGGGTTTGTTAACTATGACTGGCGCCATCTCTCGGCAGTCTTTGAAACAAGTACCTTATCTGTCAAACAAGGGTAGATAACTATGGAATTATTTGGAGAATAAATTAGTTGGCGTTACAGTTTTAAATTGATTAAAGTAAAGAATTGATTTATTTTCGCAAAAATATGCAAGTTAAAATTTTAAAGATCTAATTTTTTTGTTATTGAGGAGTTGGGCTGTCGGTTAAATGCCTGTCGGGTAAACAGCGTCGGGATAATCAGCGTCGGGAAGCTAAGACAAACCCCCTAGAATATCGTCTCTGTATCCATGTTGCTGTTCGTAGTTCGCGTTTTTTTGTGATATTATCATACTGTCTGTAGACAAGGGGTCCCTAAAATGTCTAAGATAATGTGAGTTAATAAGCTCTTGCTCGTCAATCTGACCCTGGAACAGCAGTGATGTAAAAGTTCAATTTGCACCCAGTCGATAATTCCCCGTCCATTAAATACCAGATCTGTCGGTCGGCCGAATCGCCGTAAATCGAAACGAAAACATAATTTGATTACGAACCGCGCTGACTTGTCGATGCCAGAATTGATGACTGAATGGACACAATGAGGAGGTAAGTGAGATTCAAGGCCACGTGGTGTGCAATAATTACATCACAGCCAACAGGTGTTTGTATAATACAAGGAATTCCACTCGTCTTGTACGTTTTCCAAATAACTGCACTAATTAGGTGTTTTTTTCGAAAGCCCGTTGTTAAAATATCTAAAAAAGAAAAAAACAATGCCCACGTGAGACCACATCATTTGTCAGTGACATGATATGTGGTTTCCCTCATTCTTTTCTTCAATTCAAAATTAATTATTTAAGAAATTTAAGAAAAAATTACACACTATGTTTTAAACCACTTAATTGCTATATATTTGTCAACTAGTTTCGGTTGGACTCAACCTTCTTCAGGACAATTACAATATAGACTAATCTAGGTACAGAAATTTATAAAGGAGGAAAGAAAAAGAGAGAGGGACAGAGTGTCAACTAGGTGGGGGGGAGGGAATGGGAGGAGTTAACTGAAGATAGAGGGAACAACTTTAAAATCGGACTATTAGATAAATTTATTTGTTTATTTATTATTTGACTATTATTGTTGATAGCTTTATTAATTTCTAATGCTTCTAGATTGTTAAGTCGCAAACCTAATCCGTTTTTGTGTAAAATTTTTGGCCCTGTATTATTATTAAATGTGTGATTAAAATTAATTAGA
>JADDOH010007921.1:0-15327 GCA_016648135.1 Agrypnia vestita | reverse complement strand
TGTATATTTTTTATATATATAGAACCACTCGTTTATTAGTGGACAATTATCAACAATTGTCAACGTAGGCGATGAATAGCCCACAATGATGACATAATGTAGCTGTTGTGGATGTGGATGTCCCTGCGATTGTGATTGCCATTAGTATATGCATGATGACTTGTGCCGATTATAAAAATGGATCTTGAAAAACGTATGTTTAAATATGGATTAAATGCGAACCGTAGGTACCAACGAATGGATCATTAAATTCACATTAATTTTAAATTAATAACGGATCATAAAAAAGAGACATTATAAAACAACAATTCAATAATATAACGGTCACAAAATATATAATTTATAATGAAATATAATAAAAATGAAAAAGGATCATAAAAACCAGAGATATTCCTGAGAAGACAGTATTTACCTTGAATCTTAGCAAAGGTCAGCCATTTCATTATTTACTTATATTTATACATACTTGCTACATTTAAAAATAATATTATAATGTTTTTTGTGCACCATGAATACAGAATTAAAAACGAGCGAGCCTTACAGTCGTCGCAGATGATGTGTAACATTTATATCTCATAAATAAAAATATCAATTGAGCAGCGACACAAATTAACCTCAAAAAGGGTAAAAAAGAAGGGTAAGAGGAAAAAGAGGATGCGAAGAAACAGGCAGGGGAAAGGCACGGGCAGGGGGGGAGAGGAAAGCAGCGATGGAAGAGAGCGATAGAGAGAAGGAGAAGAGAATCAGATATATATAAGATATACTAGATTATCATATGTGAAAAAACTAAATATACATTTTTTGATATTGTATTTTTCCACACTGTGAACTGTTAAAAGAATTTTGGCGATGTCGATAAAACAGTGTACTATTATATTTAAGAATTTGGTCATTAGAAAAATATTCAATCCTTGTTCGATTGCTTTGAAAATGGAATAAAAATGTTAGTCAATTAAAAAGAGACTACATACCTATAAGGTCGAAAATTTTTCGTTAACTTACGAAATAAGATAACGCGCCATTCCCGGATATGGAATGGAAGTTCGTTTTTTCGAATCCCGGTAGCAGTTAAAATATTTTTTCGTTAATTTAATTTTTCTGTATGTCTTTTCTAATTGATTAATAAAAATTTGTTCAAAATTCACAGAACTTCGTTCTGAAATTGCACCTTCACAATAATAATGTGTTTTCTTTAATATCATATACATTTGTTAATGCATTACCAACCTCTCGGAAAATGTGTTGGTACCATCTAACGGCTAGCTATATCAACGCGCGCGCTCATTGGTCAAATGAAATAGCGCGCGCTTCCCGGCGTCTAGTTTCCTGTTACGCATTTCCATCCATTTTCACGAAATCACTCCCAAAGTTTGCAGGAAAGCGAGAGGAAAGATGTTACACATCAAAAACGATCAAAAAAAGTTTTTAAAAGACGAAAGTTTTTGCTACTTCCTGATATTGAGGAAATTGCATAAATATTTTTAATAATTATTTTTATATTTATCCCCATAATATTTTTTCACTACTGCACCAGATTAATAATCAATTCACGTGGCACATGTTATTGTGGTACAACTTATGAAAATTAAAAATATATAGAAACTCGAGATACTAATATTCCTGACATCTTATCTCGAATGTAGGAAAACCAATAATTGTATCTTTGCCATTTTCTAAAGTAAACTTTCTCCCATGTTCCTAATATTCCAAACAAAATTCACTGAAATATTCATTGAATAATAAAAGTCAACAAAAGCAGAATCGTTCAAACTCAAAGTTATTATGTCAGTGACCAACTCTAAGGAAATACATAATATAGAATCACGTAAAAGTTAACCTTGTATGTGCGAATACCGAAAATGTATAATTAAAAATGAAATGGCTCACTAAAGATAAGGAAAATGGATAAATTTTTTCGTCTGGCCCTTAGTTTGGATCACTAGCTACATTATATCCTATACACATGTTTATATGAATATTTCGTTTTATTGCCACCGTGTGTGAACTAAAAAACGATTGTTTTTTAGATTTACGTTGATAAGACAGTTTCACGAGTCGCCGTTGTCTGACTGTCCCCAGGTACGTTATTGTATATTTCTCTCTCCCCTTCATTTTTTTCACGGTTGGCTGGCATCTGGTGCTATAAATAGGGCCCCAAACGGCCGCGCCGGCACATTGTCAGATTATTCTCCGAGTCGTCTCTCTCCGCTCCAGCTACCACTACTGCACTACTACTGCACGATGGCGCGCACGAAGCAAACCGCCCGCAAGTCCACCGGAGGCAAGGCTCCCAGGAAGCAGCTGGCCACCAAGGCGGCCCGCAAGAGCGCGCCGGCCACCGGAGGCGTGAAGAAGCCCCATCGCTACAGGCCGGGAACGGTCGCCCTGCGCGAGATCCGCCGCTACCAGAAGAGCACCGAGCTGCTCATCCGCAAGCTGCCCTTCCAGCGGCTGGTGCGCGAGATCGCCCAGGACTTCAAGACCGACCTGCGCTTCCAGAGCTCGGCCGTGATGGCCCTGTAGGAGGCCAGCGAGGCCTACCTCGTCGGCCTGTTCGAGGACACCAACCTGTGCGCGATCCACGCCAAGCGCGTCACCATCATGCCCAAGGACATCCAGCTGGCCAGGCGCATCCGAGGAGAGCGCGCTTAACTTATTCGTCTTCACCCACGCAACCAATGGCCCTTCTTAGGGCCCAAAATCAATTCGAACGAATATAAAGCATGGTAACGGGTATCGAACACTGCACAAACTGCATTTTTTTTTATAAAATTCTAGTCTTTCACCGGTGAATGCCTGATGCTGATTGCGTTTCAGCAATTTATAGATTTTACGACAGACAGACAAGGATGTTCGATGACATATATTCAATTTCAAATCCATATAGAGGTGGATAAGAAATAAACAGATATCTTCTATAAATATCATATGATTGATGTGCACGAATAAGTTATTAGGGGGAATCGTCCCCTCTGGATATTCTTGAAGGCTTTTTACAAAAACCGGTTTCAAAGAGTACGATTTTTCGAATACGAAGTTAAAGTCATCCAAAATACGGAATATTTATTTCATTTCTTAATTTTTTTTCAGAAAATATATATTTTTTAAATACTCATTACGTCTAGCCAGGCAGTTTAATCGTTTTCGGGGCACCAATTAAGGGTACTGATTTATTTGTTATTTTATCGATTGCCACCAAATGAATAAAGTAATATGTCTACTAATTTATTATTCTTAGAAGGCGATTGTTTTATCCGAAGACCGACAGAGACACAAAGTATTTGAAGGTCTTTCTAATTCATAAATTTACCTTTGTAATAATGAGGATTTTGACGATGAATTATTTTCGGAGGTGAATGTTTGGGTAGGACTTTTTTAATGGACTTTATAAGTACTCAGCATGTACTCAGGCTCAGGTAGCCGAAAATCAGTTCATTGGTATCAGATCTCACTGCTCGCAAAGTACCGAATCAATAGCGGGTTTTTAAAAGTCGAATATTTACAAAATTATAAATTATATAAAACCTTTTTCTTCTTCTTCAGCCTTCATCTCTCCACTGCTGGATATAGGCCTCTTCCATAACCTTCCATCATTCCTCGTTGTTTGCTAATTGTTGCCATATAATATAAAATACAAACTATATATATTTATTTCTTCGTTCAGTTTTTTATTTTTAAATACTCATGAAAATAGATCTGAATAGTGCTTTTATAGTATAATTAAAAACAGGTATTGTTACGGCCAAAATCATACAAAAAATGTTTTTTTTTATATTTATCAGCAAGTGAAAAATAATTTCGTAATAATTTTTTTTTTTAAATAATTTATATATGAACGAAAACATTATAAATGATTTAGGGCTGAAAGTCTTCTATTTTTCTACGCAACAAGAATGTTTCGAATGTCCTAGAAGAAATAAAAATAAAATTTTTACTTTAGAAAATACATTATTACTAGCAAAAATTACATTCCATGGTAGTAAAAGCTCAGAAACGAAAATTTAGTAGCAATTTATAAAAAGGTTTCATAGCAAAAAAATATGTAAGTAGTTGCAAACTGCAAACGCAAACCAAAGATTAAAAATGTATTAATGTTTGGGCGTAACTCTATTTAGTATGCTAGATAATGATTTTGAATTGAACATAATCACTCTCATATGAAATATCCGAGACATTTAATGAGCTGTTTTATTTAAGCCTTCTTATAATAAATATAAATAAATAAATAAAATTAGCTTTTGAGCTTTTTAAGTCGAGCTTTTGCTACTGAACTATTGCCACTGTACTTTGAAAAATAAGTGTGCTTCGAAACTATTTATTAATTTTTTTGCTACTGGACATTTGCTACTGAGCTTTGTACTAATGTCATGCAACTAATTTTCTTTTATTTTTTCTTTTAAACATATACAACAAGCTTTTGCTAAACGTGCAGCTTCTGAAAGTCTGCTTATGAACCTTAGCAGAATGATTTTGCTACTGAATTCATGCTACCGAGATTTTGATACTGAGGTTTTGATACTGTTCTTGTGCTACCTCTTAACTACTTACATATTTTTTTGCTACATAACCTTTTTATAAATTCCTACTAAATTTTCGTGTCTGAGCTTTTACTACTGTAGAATGCAATTTTTGGTAGTTGTAAAATTCAAAAATATAAAACTTCCAAAAATTTGATAGACGTTGTATTCTATCATGGAAATGGAAATGGTGAACGTTACATTGTGTAAAAGTGATCACTTAAGCCAGCCGTACAATAGTTTGTAAGCCTTATGAACACCCAAAGACTTCCATACCTACTTTTCCATTAAAAATATAATTTAATCTCTGTGAGATATCTATAATACATCTTGATTTATAACCACTATCTATAAACAAACAACAATTTACAAGACAAGAGAACCTGAAGAAGTCAATAACTACCGTCCCAACTTTATTGTCTCTAACAGCCAATATTAAAAACCGACTAATATATTTTAATAAATTAAAAATCAAATCGGTTATATGACGGGCTTATGTATAAAGGAAGAAATAGCTAAAATCATAACAAATATTAGTATTGGACAGTCATAAAAAAAGTATTGTCATATTTATAGATCCAAAAAAGGCATTCAATAGTGCATCCCATTTTTTACTAATTAAAAAATTGAGATATATTGGTCTCGATAGAAACGTTTTATCATGGTTTAATAGTTATTTACCAAATCATACAGAACGACTGAAAATTCTAAATAAATTATGTAAGTGTGAAACAATTAAATATGACATACCTCAAGGTACTGTATTAAGCCCGTTATTATTTATTATATATGTAAATTAAGTTTTTAGTCTAAACCCTAAAAGCGAAATTATATCATATTAGAACGATACCCTTTTAACATACCTACTATTGAAGACATTTTAAAAAAGGAATCTAAAATTCAAATATTTAAAGAAAACACAAAATTATGCCAATTAAATTCTAGAAATACACAAGACCATTCTTATATTTTATGTAATACTAAAACCAAAACCTAAGCTAACGATAGTTGGCAGTGCTAATGTTTTATTAGGAAAACGTTTTTTAATAATTCCACAAGCATCTAATTTATATCATTTAAAACAGAAAATATCCACTAAAAAGATTTATAGTGTATAGAATAAGAGTGAATTGCGAAATCGATAGTGAAATTGTTTTTGGCTCTTAAAAGAGCCGCTTGATGGCCACGTCTAATGGCTGAGTAGCTGGTGAGGGTGATGGGTGAGTAGCTGGTGGTCCCCGCTTAGCCTCCGAAGCCGTACAGGGTGCGTCCCTGCCGCTTGAGGGCGTACACGACGTCCATGGCGGTGACGGTCTTCCTCTTGGCGTGCTCGGTGTACGTGACCGCGTCCCTGATGACGTTCTCGAGGAACACCTTGAGCACGCCGCGCGTCTCCTCGTAGATCAGGCCGGATATGCGCTTCACTCCGCCGCGACGGGCCAGGCGGCGGATGGCGGGCTTCGTGATTCCCTGGATGTTATCGCGGAGGACCTTCCTGTGCCGCTTGGCTCCCCCCTTGCCCAGACCCTTCCCTCCCTTTCCGCGACCGGTCATGGTACAAGTAGTAGTAGCAGAATTACAACGATTGACTGGAAGACTCACTCGCTGGCGGCGAACGAACGACAACTGAATACATTTCGGGCGCTATGACCCTGAGTTATATACAGTCCGGCAACACCGCGCCTGGCTCCCTCCGTCATGCCGCAGGCGCAGGCGCCAAATGCGCCGCTTCCAGTGGCGTCGCTTTGTTCATGATGTGAAAATCAATAATAACTAGCAGCAAGTAAGTGGCCGCTGCGCTGTCGCAGATTGCCTGCTGCTTTTTACACGATTTTGTTATTTTTTAAAACTGGCAGTGGAAATGTTGCGTACGCCGCCATGTATGCGTTCGAGTTTGATACTTTTCCTACCATATATACATATTATGATAGAAACCAAACGTCAAAAATATACTTGCCTGCAGAAAAAATAAAATTGACGTAAGAAAATTTAATATCGATTTATTTCTTGTTGAAGTGATTCGTATGTTAAATATTGTGTTGCGTAATATTTGTAAATATTAAATAATATCTAAATGTTTTTAAAAATAATTTGTACACCTTCTTTCATTTGTCCGCCGAAAAAATTAACTTACGATTAATGAACTAATGAACGATTGTTGGTGAATGTGAACTGAACAGTTCATTCGTTCAGTAAAGTTTGTTCACGACCGACCCATCTCTACTGCCGACTAACCTATGAAAAGAAAAAGCGGTTCGGTGCCTACGATTTTGAGGAATTGATAGGCATGTAGATAATCATTATCAGCCTTTATCTAAGATATTTTATTATTATAAATTATTTTTGATACCTTTTCAGTATTGTAATTATTTGATTAAAATTGTTATTTTTTATATTTCACTAAAAATTGAAAATAAGCAATGAACCTGCTTCTTCAGCGCATCTCCATGTAGTTACGGTTTTCCTTAGCTATACAGAGGCGCGCTGAAAGAGCAATTTCATCCGTTATTTTATTTCATCCGTTATAATTATGTCACTTTTGTGAACATTTTTTACGCAATTAAACTGAACAAAATAATATATAAATTATTAAAACAATTGAAAGGAAAACAGGAGTTTTTTAAGAATTGCAAACCATTTAGTCTTATATTCTGTTTCGTTGCTCAACCATCGCGTATCCTTACAATTATAATTTTCTACTCACAAGCAGTTTTTGAAAAAATATTTTTTGATTTTAAACTTCTCGTGAATAGATAATATTTTGCAGGAGGTACCCTAAACTTTGGGCAATAAAGTTGTTTAAAATTGGAACATACGGGTGTTATATATCGGGTGTCTCATAGCTAGTAGCAAAATCTTCAGGGAGTCTTCTTCATGCAATTTGGAATTGAAAATATTCTTAACTTTGAGATGTCGACAGTTGCGGAGATAAGCGACATCAAAGTAAGCTTTTTTCAGTATTTCTGAATTATTTTCTGTAAAATGTTGGAGTACCTTTGCAGGACTAATACAACTCAAATAAAATGACAAAATCCTAAAGATTTTAATAATTTTATTTGACTGTATTTTTATATTAATAATTAATTAATTTATATTTTTTTATTTAATATTTGATATTCCAATTTTAATATTAAATTAATTTTTAAATATTTTTAATTTTTTTAAATAAATTTTTAATATTTCATATAAGTTACTGAACTCATCCGAAGTTTTTCTACTAGCTATAAGACACTCTTTATGCCATGTAGAAATAAATATCTATGCATTAAAATTTAGTGTAATGTTTTTTCAGGTTTTGAAATTCGAACGGAAATAGTGTGAAAATTGTCTCACGTTTTGTTTTTGGTATTGTAATGTCTTACATTGATAGAATTTCATAAAATTAATATCAAAACCAATTTGAAATATTTCCTTTTTGATACAATGATTTGAAAATTTGTGCATGATAAAATAATAAGTTCTACTATTATTACGCATAAAATAAAATGGTATTGATCGAAATTGCTTTAAATCACGTTTATTAAATCTTTAACATTTCATATCAAATACTTCTTTAAAAACAACATTAATTGAGTTTTTTAAGGGTTTTTCAAGTAAAGCTGAATTTAAGTACAAATGTAGTATACAAAGACATTTAAAAAACCGTTTTAGATTTCTGAAATTCGCAAACGGGTATTTAAAAAAAGTTTTTAAATTTTTACAAAAATTTATAATGCTTATACAACCGAAATTTTAAAATTATTAAATATTTTTTATTATTAAAGTATGATTATACAATAAAATAAAAATAAATTTCCTAAAATACTGAAAATTCCGACTTCAGTATTTCTGGATTTAGATTCCTCGGAAAACCCATAGATTGATTTTTCCATAAATTCTTTTAGAGAATTGCACTGATACACAGTTTTTCAGTCTCCGATTTATTCATGAACGGAACCTTTTTTATTTAGAATTTAGGTATATTTTACAGAAACTAGTGGAATTATACTATTTTATTTAAATTATAGCAAACGTCAACGAATTGCCCAAGGAATTAAAATAATCACTAAAAAATTTATTACAACACAAACTTATAAGTCTCTTGTACGAAAATTTTCTACAAAAATGATTAAATTAATAGTAATTATGAAATTAATAGTTTTTTCAATACAGAAAAGTCCTTGGTGTAGTTAAGAGATGTATATTGTGAACTGAAATAAGATTTTAACTTTTTACATACAAGGTTGATGCGACGGTTTCGCGTGCCGCCGCTTTTTCTCAAATACTGAAAATTCTACCTACAATATTTCTGGATTAAGGTTCCACGGAAAACCCATGGATTGATTTTTCCATGACTTCTTTTAGAGCATTACATTGATACATAGATTTTCAGTCTCCGATTTATTCATGATTGGAATCTATTTCCCTGCAAGAATTAAGATAAACATATTCTATGGAATCTAATAGAATTGAACTAGTTTTTTTTAATGAAAGCAAAATAGTATCCTATCTACCTTTTTTAATTCGTACTTTTAAAGCGTTTAATAATTGTACCTAATTTCAGTCATTCAATTTTTTGTTAACTTCATAGAATTTCAAATTATTTTCCACTTATTAATAAATTATTAATTGCCTTATAGAATGCATTTATGAATTTTCCTGTCAAAAAATTAAAAAAAATATTTTTTTTTTCGAAATTTAGCAAAAAAAATGTTGTAAAACCAGTTTTTAAAACCGATAAATCCTTCGCACGTTCAACGTATTACTAGGTCTAACGCATTTTAAGCTTTAATAATTTTTCCCTCTACAAAGAGATTCAAAATTATATATAGTGTTAAATAATTACATCTATTCCTTGTTTTAAATATTTTAAATTTATAATTACTTCAACGGATCGTCCAAAGAATTAAAATAATCACTAAAGAAATTGATTAGAATACACAAACTTTTAAGTCGTTAGTCTAAGTGTTCGATAATTTTCCAAAAAAATTAATTAACGATTTTTTTCAACATAGAAAATTATTTGGTCTAGTTAAGAGGTGTAAATTAAGAACTGAAAAACGATTGTAACTTTTTACATTTACGACTGATGCGACGATTTCGCGTGCCGCCGCTGTTCGATTAATCACCAGGTGGTATATTGCGCGATTCTCTCCGCTCCCACCGCCGACGGTTGGCTGGCATGTCGTGCTATAAATAGGGCCCCAAACGGCCATTCCGGCACATTGTCAGATTATTCTCCGGATCGTCTCTCCGCTCCAGCTACCACTACTGCACTACTACTGCACGATGGCGCGCACGAAGCAAACCGCCCGCAAGTCCACCGGAGGCAAGGCTCCCAGGAAGCAGCTGGCCACCAAGGCGGCCCGCAAGAGCGCGCCGGCCACCGGAGGCGTGAAGAAGCCCCATCGCTACAGGCCGGGAACGGTCGCCCTGCGCGAGATCCGCCGCTACCAGAAGAGCACCGAGCTGCTCATCCGCAAGCTGCCCTTCCAGCGGCTGGTGCGCGAGATCGCCCAGGACTTCAAGACCGACCTGCGCTTCCAGAGCTCGGCCGTGATGGCCCTGCAGGAGGCCAGCGAGGCCTACCTCGTCGGCCTGTTCGAGGACACCAACCTGTGCGCGATCCACGCCAAGCGCGTCACCATCATGCCCAAGGACATCCAGCTGGCCAGGCGCATCCGAGGAGAGCGCGCTTAACTTCATTCGTCTTCACCCACGCAACCAATGGCCCTTCTTAGGGCCCAAAATCAATTTAAACGAATATAAAGCATGGTTACATGTAACGTATACTACACAAACTGCATTTTTTAAATAAAATTCTTGCCTACACACGTGAAGTATCATGGGAAATAATAATAACGACCACGAAACATATATTATGCTGCACGCTGATTGCGCCACACTCAAAGTATCTAAAGTTTCAATTCCAGAAATTTATCTTCTTTTTTATTTATTTTATGAGAATCAAGAACCTACAACTTTTTATAAGAAATAAATTAATAGACGGACTAAGATAATGTATAACAATAAACAACAGACGACAGCCAACGATATTATTATGTTTGATGAAATATATTCAACTACCATTCTATATTTAATTTATAGTTTTTTGTAGTGATTTGCTTTGAAGGCTGTACTTGCCGATATAATATTATCAATATTATTTATATTTAAAGCATTAACTTTGTTAAATATATTCAATTTTACATCGGTATAGTGGTGGGGTAGAAATAAACAGTTATCTTCCCTAATTTTTATTTAATTTGTCTGCGTGAATAATTTATTCGGGGGAACCTACCCCTCTAGATATTCTCGGAAGGCTTTTTACAAAAACCGTCCCGAAAAACCTGCTTCAATTTCGACTATTTACTAAATAAAAGTCGTACAAAATAGACTTATAAATATTTCATTTGTACATTTTTCTTCGGTAAACATATATTTTTTAAAATACTCATTCAACGATTTCTGAATCTTGCTTTTATAGTACAATTTATTACAGATGGCAATATAGTCTAGCCAGTCGTTTTCAGGTCGCCAATAAATTAAGGAAACTAATTTATTTTCTGTTTTATCGATTATTGTTATTTTTTACAGACAGAGACACAGTTTTTGAAGGGCTTTCTAATTTATAAATTTACTATTGAGCTGCCGGACCAAACTTAATGGGACCTTAACAATGAATGATTTTAGATGAGGAATCTGTTTGGAGAATCTGGTCTGAAATCGGTTTGGACTTTTTTTGTCCTCGAAGAATGAGTGGTTTTTTAAGTACCCAACATGTACCCAGGCTCGTGTAACGGAAAATCAGTTCATTGGTCTCGGATCTCAAGGCTCACAGTTCCGGGTCAGTAGTCTTACTGCCGCATAATTATATTAAAATGATACTTGAAGACTTAAATGGTGTTGAGTCTTGTAAAAGATAAAATGTCTGCGGTACGCCAAGTTTTTAAATCAGAAATTTACTTTAGAGAAGACTAAAAAAGGTATTTTGTTCATTAGAAATATAAATCTTCGTAGTTATTTTCAAGAATATTGACGGAAAGGTCATCAAGTGATGGGACTAGTTCTTTCATTATAGGAATTCTAGAGTCATGATGGATTTGAATATTTCTAATCTACATAGACTCATCTGGGGCAACCTGGATAGCCTTTACTATGCATTTATTGTCTATTATAAACAATAAATATGTACATACATACACATTTATAATATATATTTATCTTTTTCAATTAAAATTAAACGAATTCGATAACTAATCATTACCTTCCTGAACACCACATGTGAAAAATACGAATTTAAATAGAAATCATCAACAACAACGGGTCCATCTTTTGCGTAAACCTGGTAGAAAAATAATTGGCGGCCCTTAAAAGGGCCATTTGTTTATGGTCGCTGGATGGTCTGAGCTCTCATGTGTTCAGTCATAGTGGTGGGGTCCAGGTCTAGGCAGTCTTCTGGTGTATTTGTAAGCTTAAGCCTTCTTCTCGGTCTTCTTGGGCAGCAGCACCGCCTGGATGTTGGGCAGAACTCCGCCCTGGGCGATGGTCACGCCCGATAGAAGTTTGTTCAGCTCCTCGTCGTTGCGGATGGCCAGCTGCAGATGCCTCGGGATGATCCTGGTCTTCTTGTTGTCTCGGGCCGCGTTGCCGGCCAGCTCGAGCACCTCGGCGGCCAGGTACTCCATGACGGCGGCCAGGTAGACGGGGGCGCCGGCGCCGACCCTCTCGGCGTAGTTGCCCTTCCTCAGCAGGCGGTGGATGCGGCCCACGGGGAACTGGAGCCCCGCCCGGTTGGATCGGGACTTTGCCTTTCCCTTCACTTTGCCTCCTTTGCCGCGTCCGGACATGGCTTACTGAAGGAGTGGGGTTACCGCGGTCGTGCTGACGACGGTAGAGTTGGAAGTTCTGTTGCAGGTGAGCTTGTTAACGATGATAGATAGCAGCAGTCAGCAGGTAATGCGTAACAGACGACGGGTGAACGTGTTGTGATGCGGCGGCAGCTGTTTTCCCCCTATTTACGTATTCCGAGAGCCGAGAGGAGCGCCGGCCGACTGCACACCGAAGGGGAACCGCGCTAACACGATTGGCGCTCCACTGCGCAGGAGCATGCTCCCAGCGCTTTACGAGTCTCTAAGCGTCATAAAGTCGGCAAAAATAGAAATTTCATTACTCGATTTAGTATCTTATTCAGCGAGAATTCTTATTCCGAAGATCGCCATCGAAAACCATGCCGCCCAAGACTAGTGGAAAAGCAGCGAAGAAGTCTGGCAAGGCCCAGAAGAACATTTCCAAGGGCGACAAGAAGAAGTACAAGCGCAGGAGGAAGGAGAGCTACGCCATCTACATCTACAAAGTTCTGAAGCAGGTGCACCCTGACACCGGAATCTCCAGCAAGGCCATGAGCATCATGAATAGCTTCGTCAACGACATCTTCGAGCGGATCGCGGCCGAAGCGTCCCGCCTCGCCCACTACAACAAGAGGTCCACCATCACCAGCAGGGAGATCCAGACGGCCGTGAGGCTGCTGCTGCCGGGCGAGCTCGCCAAGCACGCCGTCAGCGAGGGCACCAAGGCCGTCACCAAGTACACCAGCTCCAAGTAACCGAGCACCACTGATTCAGATGATGACATTATCATAACACCGAATGTCTCATGACCACCCTTGTCGATTTAAAAAAGGGCCCTTCTTAGGGCCGACAATATATTTTTACGATTTACATTAGTCTACTACGTTCTACTGCAATTGCATGTGTTATCACATTTAGCTCATCCAAAAGTAATGAAAGTATCGCAGGGAATAGCTTTCTCCATATCTCTTTTGACCCCAATTCACCCCATTTAATTTAAAAATTACTCAAATAAGATTAGAAGTCATCATCGTCGAGAAAACTACCTTGCCTGTACTGCTCGAACTCCTATTAAACTAAAAGAATGAACTATTTGTGGATTTGAAAGTTAAAATATTCTGAGTTATTAAAAATTAATTTTATTCGACCTGCACTCCTTGTATATGCCGCTCATTGTTGCTCTGTCATCACAACCTTGTCCCTTCATATGCATTATCTTTAAATCTAGAGATGTTTAATTGCCTTCTAATTCTATCAACCAGTTTTTGGTTATTTTTACATAAAAAAAAACGGCGTGACGGTTTTAATCAGTGTTTTATTATAATAAGTGTTCAGTTATTAAAATACAACACAAGTTTTCCTTGTTTTAAAAATATCATCAAAGAAAACAGAACTATGATTTTTTGGTAAATACAAAAGAAAACTGTTCTTGAACTGTCTCCAATCTGCGGTTTCTGGGATTTAAAAGTCTCCATGCTTTCTTAAACCTATTCCTTGTATTATATATTCAAAAATTTTTCAAAATTCAAAAACCCTAATTTTCTGGTCGCATCGTATGCTACGTCAGATGAAGGAGCAAGGAGTTAACTTAACCCGGTACTCCATTAGCCTTGAGATCCAAGTCAAATATTTATTTATTTATTCTTTAAGTATGTAATATAATAATTTATATTGCCTAAAATTGTCAGAATTACATATAATTTATGCAAATTTCTTCAAATATGCAACACACATTAATTGGTTGGATATTAGATAGCATTGAAACTATATCATAAAAATTAATAAATTCAATTTAACAATAGGTTCTTTGCTATTAAAGAGGGGCATGAATCCGTTAAAATATTAATGAGACCAGTTGGACGAGGAGTAGTAGGACGCGTAGCCAGTAATAAACGTAACTAGGAATCACTAATTAGTAAAGCGAGGCCGCTTTACTAATAAGTGATTCCTAGTGATAGTACGCAACTAATATGTCACGCAAATCTTAGAAAATATTGGTATTTATTTATAGATAAGAAAGTTAAAATATAAATAGCTCAATCGTGCGTCTTATCGCCATCGATGTTTTTTGTTTGTTTTTATAGATAAGAAAGTTAAAAAATAAATAACTCAATCGTGCATCTTATCGCATCGATGTTTTCTGTTTCATATTCGGACAACTTTTGTCAAAATATCCTAATTTAAGAAAAAAGTGATAACAACTTTGCTATCACTTTTTTCTAACTCTAGTTATATTATAATTATTGAAATATTGCTATATAATAGGAACTACTTTGTTTGTTTTGTTTTCGCTCTGACCGACACGTACATTGACATCGCGGCGGAGTTTTTATTTCTATTTTTGGACTGTAACCATTGGCCGGTCCCGCCTGTGGCACCGGCTGTGTACAATTTCGGTTGAATAATTTATTTAAAAAATTCAATGATGTCATCTGACATGCTAGCGGCTAGTAACTTTACTATACATACATATACACATAGTAAAGTATCTATATATATATATATATATATACACATACACCATCTAGGTAGTACACTTGGAAGTTTTCCGGGAGTTATTCTGGATTTCCATTTTCCAGTTCGATATAAGTCGTAAAAGCTAGGAAACATCTCGGAAAATTCCAGATCCAAGTGAAAAACTGTCAGAAAAGCTCGGGAATCTGGTGTTTTACGAGTTATTAAGAAATTTTCCCTTATTAGTGCTATCTTGAAAAAATTAACGGTATAGAGTTCTCAACATAAGAAGAATCTTAGAAAAACGTAGGTACTTTCTGCTTGTAACGCCTGATAAGGGGATAATTAACCCTTTATTATTGATCCTTTATTTTTATATCTCGGAATTTGATAAATTTTGTATACATAAAGCATATGTGTTAACATAAGTCAAAAATACGGCCGATCTAGGGCGGGTTTGTTACGTGAGGAAGCATCTATTTGGCATCTATTAAAAATAGTCGTAATCCTTGGACTAAAAATAACTA
>JADDOH010007920.1:0-33237 GCA_016648135.1 Agrypnia vestita | reverse complement strand
TAAGCCTCACGTATATACGACATATGTATTATAAATCAACGAACACTGAGCTAAATTTGAGGATCATTACATACTCGTTATCCCAAATCGTACGAGATCAAAGAAAAAATATACTTACTACGGCCTTTTGTATTTAAGATCAATGGGGCGAAAAAAGTACAAACGTGATGTTTAAAGAACCATGAATAACGTTAAATGTAATAAATCCCTAAAATTCACAAAAAAATACGGAAAAAGTATAGTTGAAGTGAATTATTTCATATGGCATTTAGTGAATGATGGTAACACCCATTAAATTGAATAATTTGGAGAAGTACTCCAAATTCCATTAGACGTTGGACAGTAGCCTTTAATCTGGTTAGTCTATCGTGAAGTTTGTCCACATACCCTCTGGTCCTCTTTCCTTCCTGAAGTAACCACCTTATCTGCGGGCGATGTGTCTGAAAATTTGGTTCTTTGTTTCCTAAATCCCGGGATGGAAAATCCCGAGTCCTCCCTTAGTTGTACTGAAATGGAGGCGTTAATTTCAACATTCCAAAGGCGTCAAGACTTTTTTTATCACTCGCTTTCTATGTCTTAATTTCCACTCTTTATATGTAAAAAACAATACATATAAATTAACGTATTTTTATTCCCTTTATTTTTTACTCGTGGCGTCTGCTTGCTTGCTTGACGAAAAAACTTTGCATCGATTTTTAACCCTTTTCCCGTGATCCAATCGTGCTGAAACTTTGCAAGTAGACTCGTGGGGATGAACAAATAGATCTATCAAAATTTTCGTTAAAAAATAATAATTATAGTATAATTTTGGATTTTTCAAATTTTTAATGGTTTTTTCATACAAATCAGTAAGTTGTATGGAGATTTCGACGCATATGGTTGACACAAAACCCGAAAATGAGAAAGGGAGTATTGTAAAAACTTGGTTTTCATGGGTTAGTTTTTTGTTGATTTCAGGATTTTCTTTTTTCAATTTATATCCAACTCTGACATCGCTTTCTCGCCAATTTCATTATCTTCTCAAGTTTGTGTTTACTTGGGTATTATGCGGTGTTGTTACGACCTTTCGGGCTGACGTTTCGGATCCCATTGCAGGGTCCATCATCAGGGTTGATGTGACCATTGCAGGGTCCATATCAGCCCTAATTATGGACCCTGCAATGAGATCCGAAACGTCGGCCCGAAAGGTCGTAACACGGCATAATACCCCAGTAAACACAAACTTGAAGATTCTGAGTGGCCGTGAAAACCTAAGAACATTCTTAACCGTAAATCGTTATACAGAACCCGAGATAAATGAAGTCCTTCTTGACGTCCAAGCTACGTAGGGCTCCTTTTTAGGTGGTGCTTCAGCTCCATCCACAATACTCATCATCATCTTCTTCATCTTCTGATCTGATCTGATCTAGGGTCGGGGGCCCAAAGACTCGACAAGGTGCTTCCATGATCCCCTGTCTTGCGCTGCTTCTGCTCGAGTCAACCAGTTCAAACCCATTCTGTTTTCAAATACATTTTTTGTTGTCTCTCCCAGCTTGATCGACCCACTGGCCGTCTTCCCTCCGGGGTTGCCAAGAGGATTATTCTTGGTATTCGTTCCTCTGGCATTCTGAGCACATGTCCAAGCCAGTACTATCCCATTAAATTATCCAGTTCTTATTTTAATTAAATTAATTTTCATAACAATTTATTGACATCATTTCAGTCGTGATACTACTTTGATTAATTGATTGATTGGTAGATCAATTGATTATATTAAACCCGTCACATCAAATTATCCAGTTATTACTTCAATTTAAATAATGTTTGGAATACTTTATAAGCTTCATTATAGAAATTTTGACAAAATACTGGTACACATATTATTAAAATAATGTGATAAATGGAAAGAAAGATGAATTATTTAATACAAATCAAGAATTTTTGAGTTATTGAAACAAAATGCGTTTTTATTTCAATAACTCATTGTGTTGAACAAAATAGAAATTTCTTCTTCAAATGTATCAAATTTATTTTGTGGTGACCTAATTATAATTTATATAAATTAACTTTGTAAAATTAAAAAAATTCAACATGTTTCGAAGCCAATGGCTTCTTCGTCAGGATAACAATAATGTTATAAATAATCAGGTCCTTTTTGCAAATAGTTATCTTTTAAATTTATTTTCATGTTAAGTAGGTACTTTATATTATCATTTTCTATATATAACTTTTTAATATTTTGATCTATACTTCGATTTTTAAATATTATTTTTGTTATCCTGACGAGAAAGCCATTGGCTTCGAAACATGTTGAATTTTTTCAATAAATAAGTGGTTTTTACAAAGTTAATTTATATAAATTAAAATAGAAATTGTAGAATAAACGCTCCCTCTTTCTTGTTCATGTGGCAGTGAATTTGAAAAAAACTTGCTTTATGTACAAGTTAATTTTCTAAAATTATACAGAGTACGTATGAGATGATACAAAGGAAGCCTTGGATCAGGAAGGTTTCCAAGGTATGCTCCGTTTGAGTTCCATTTGTAGAGCTCCGAATTATCGATGGGATGGCACCTTTGTGTAGAATTTATGCATGCAATTTGCACAAGCGTAAGCTGTACAAATATTATTTGCTATTATTAATAGAAGCAGCCGAGAATTTACATTTCTGTGCACCAGTATTTCAATCTAGTATGTATGTCTTTTACTTAACCAGTTGGATATCATTAATTTTGGACCTTTTGAAGACATTATTTTTAGAGCTTGAACTAAAGGCTTACAGGACTCTGCACAAATAAATGATTTATCATTTACTATTGGCATTTATTACGGTTGGAAATTATAAACAAATCTAACTATGATTTTTGTGACGAATGTGCGGACGCTTGGATGAGGGAGAGGCAAGCGTGCGAGCGAGACGAGTGAATGGCGCCCGTGCTGTTGCGCCGCACCGGGCAGAACGAGATTCACCGGGGTCCGAATCAGTTGTACATATTGTATTATAAGTAGTGTCTCCAATAAATTTTGTTACCTACGTGACGCGTATTAATAGAAGAACCCGATTATTCCCAAGTGCGTAGGCCGAGTTATATTGCCTACGCACGCAAGAACATCACAATTTTATTGTAAAATTTTTGAAAAAAAAAACAGAATAGCCTTGTCATGTCTACTTCAGTAGATCTCTTCCTCCGTGACTGATGCAACTGAGATAGAAAAGGAGATCATGTACTCATTAAGAAATGAAATGTCATAAATGCAGTAAAATGCCAATAAAACAATAGTTAAACATCTCTTTTTAAAAAAAATTACCCACTTTCTGTTTTTAATTTGAGACCTCCAAAGTCATTCTCGTCGCAGACTCCGCAGAGATAGTGATCAGAAAATGGATGAATCATACACACAACACAACACATCATGACTTCGGCACGGTATTGCAAGTCGATACTTAACCACAACACCAACATTCACAACAACACATCAGCCCTGATGATGGACCCTGCAATGGGATCCGAAACGACGGCCCGAAAGGTCGCAACAACACGGCATAATACCCCAGTAAACAGAAACTTGAAGATTCTGAGTGGCCGTGAAAACCTAAGAACATTCTTACCCACTTTCTATTTAAACTTTCTTGTCTCGAGGTGGTGTAACCGCTTAATATAATTACAGTTTTTTTTAATTATCTCCAATATATTTCTATTCATTTTCATGTGCATACAAAAGTATTTTTTAATTAAGATTTTTAATATTTTGTTGTATACTATTATTCCTATTTAAAAATGTCAAGAAAATGCAACAAAAAAATCAAAATAACGGTAATTGTTTATTTGTATTAAAAACTAAAGGTTGTTATTACGGTAGTATAATACATCGGCAATCTGCGAACATGCATCCAAAGGGAATCTCTGTCACTTCATCAGATTTGACAAGGCAAAAATCTTATCAATAGAACCGTACCTTATACCCAGATTAGTGAGGGAGTCTATTGAAATATACAAACATCCCAATTTCAATAGAGATGACAGTTACAAACTATCAAGTATTTGGCGCCCTGTTCTAACGACACTGATTCAACCCTTGAGAGAAGTCGCAGTAAATTCCGCTGACGTAACTAGTACATATTGCATACTGGCAACCTCTATTGTAGAAGAAGAGAACACTCCACAACAAAATGCATACAATTTACGCCCTAGAATGCAGCACGTAATCAGTCCGACCTCCACCTCCGCGGGTAAACGTTGTCCTCCTGATGACGTTGGATAAGTATACAACGAAACGTCGAGATTCGCTTCTCGGTAATACATACGGTGCGTATAAAATCCGAAATTACAGTTTAATATGTTTATTTGTAATATGACCTTGGGCCACTGATTCTTATTTGCAGTGTTTTTCGATGTCACTTATCCATAAAATAATACGCAGATATTTTAATCGATTGATAAACGCTTGAGAGACAGTGAATAGAAAGCTCAAACGTTGTAATTTAACCTTTCCTGAGAGCAGGATCTGGAAAGGGCGTGGAACGGGTTGTTTTTCATGAAATACCAAATTCTGAATACCTAGGTGCCTATCAAATAATATTAGACGAGGGATATCCTCTGAACCTTTAAACAATATTAATTGAACCCTCTCTTTGTAATCTTCAAATCCTCTTCTCACCCTGTTTCATTACATTTTATTCAGAAAACTTTACGCCCGTGGTGTGGAAAAAACGCGTTGAAAAGAATAAAATGAAACCACCACTTTTGTTAAGGCTAAATTATAAATTGAAGAAATCTTTATAAAAAGTCAGAAAGTTGAACTCTGAGAAAAGGAATTTTAATTGTATAATTTATTATCAGTTCAAGTTTATTTATAAGGATGTCTAAAAAATAAAATTGAAATATTTTTTAAGTAAAACTCTGAGTTATTTAATTTAATTTAATAGTCGATAATGATGTTTTTGCTCAATAAACTTCAACAAAAAACTTCAACAAACAATCCAAGATCTTTGAATCTCCTAACATTGATATAAAGGTTAGGAAGGATTTGGTTAAAACTCTTGTCTGGAGTGTACTATTGTATGTCAGCGAAAAATGGACCATCGATCAGAGCATGTCCGGGAGTCTAGCGGCCTTCGAGATGATGTGCTACAGACGCACGGCCAGGATCCATTGGTCAAAGTATATCCGAAAAAATGACGTTTTGAGCAGGGTGGGCAAAAAGAGGCAGCTCCTGAACAGAATCGTCCAACAACGAGCGAAGCAAGCGAGCACCCAGGCCTGTTTTTTACCATCCTCAAGGAAAATATTGAAGGCAATAATCGTTGAGGCTGCCCAAGTTCAAGCTACATAGACCAGGTCATCCGAAATGTGCGCTGTAGCACCTACCAAGAAATGAAGAGGCTGGCAGGTGACAGAGAGGAGTGGAGAGATCGAGTGCTTGATGCAGATCAATCCCGGGATTGAACCCAAAAAAACTCAATAAAATCCTTCAATGGATGGAAGCAAAACATTATTATAATAATAAATACGTTATTTTACTTGAACCTATTAATCATTCTGTATATTTTTTATAACTTCAGTTAGTTTCCTTATAGATAAAAAACTGATATCTGTTCGGAAATGATATTACGCAATAATTTTATTTATTTATTTACTTACCAAAATATATTTTTTGTGTTTTTTTGCTTTCATGTGATTGGGATTTTATTTTTATATTAATTGGTATAATTGTACATTACGTAAAGAGACATGTTATTTCTATAACCCTACAATGTAATTTTGATTTTGATTCGCGAATTATAACCACACAACATATTTTTTGTGTGTCATTTAAATTCGCTGTAAATATGATAGTACGTAAATTGGTATTTCAATTTCATTCATTTATAATAATTTAATATAATTTACTTTGTATTTAACCGAAAAATTATTCAATTTTAAAATGTTCACTCTTAAATTTTGTAAAAAACATGAGAGCTAAACTAAAATATTGTTTAGCTATTTTAATTATAATTTAACTACCGTAGAGGTAACATAGTTTACCTTTTCCACCCAATTTAATGATCATCATGAATAATCTCTAAAAGGTAAACGTAAATCTATTAATAATTTAAAATGGTCGTTTATTGTACCCAAACGGTTAGGAAAAGGACGTTTTCCATCATTATACCAATAAATAATATAAATATTGATTACTATAATATGTTTAATGAAATTATTATTAATATATATTTTGGGGTTATTTGTTTTACATTCGAACAATTGTTCTCGGATGACGTGTTAGATTCATACTAATTTTAAACTAAGCTTGTTTTGGACTAACATGGTAGTCTTCTTTGACGAAGTCCGAGCCTTCAATCACTGGATCACTAGGTATGATTATGATCAATTAAATAACAAGTGTTTTTGTAATTTTTTTTATCTTTTAAGCTCTTCATGGCTTTTAGAAAAAATAAAGCAAATTAAACATGTCAAGTACAATATACAATTACAAGGAATAATATAGGATAGGTATATAAAGAGAAACAATATAAAGCAAAACAACAAAGAAAAAAAGTAAGTTTTGTGAAAAATATGTAAAAATTATAAATAAAATAATAAAATTATTTGGGAATAAATTATTTAATATTTCTTTGCTTGATATTGTAGTGCTGCATAGTTATTGCAGTATCCATTAAGATTATTAGAATGAAAATGAAAATAAAAATTAATTCAATTTTGTAGATGTAAGTAACATACTTATTTTACTCGCAGTTTCTCTTTATTAATGAATATTTTATTCCGTTTCTAATTTATTCTAAATGTAACATGGAAAATCCAGCTGGAGGCAGCCGTTTCCCCAGTTTATTAGAGGAATTGTCTAGGATCTTGCCATGGCAAGCTTCCATCTTACGGACGCTTAAACCCGTCTGGCATACTAACTCCTTTTAATAAGGACCTTCATATTTTCCATACATTCGTATTTTCAGATATATTCCCATAGACATTTATATGTATCTTACATTCATGTACACGAAAATATTCCTACGAAATTTATTGCAAGTTTCGATATTACTTATTTTTCTTAGGCTTCTCCCATTAAGTCGGGGTCTGATTTTATTATATATTATTTAAATGATTGTCTTTTAGTTATTAATATACATAGGCCGACCATATTGCTCATGGATGTTGTATTTTTCTTGTCACGGTCGAGATGTTAATCGTCTTTTTACTCCCTTTATATTAACTCGTGGCGTCTGCTTGTCTTCTTGTCTGACGAAAAAACTTTGGATCCATATTAAACCCCTTTCCCGTTATCCAATCGAGCTGAAACTTTGCAAGCAGACTCGTGGCGACGATAAAGAATATCTTTCAAATTTTCGTAAAAAAAAAAAAAAATTTTGGATTTTTCAAAATTTGAATGGTTTTTTCATACAATTTATTAAGTTGTATGAAAATATTTCAACGCGTCTGGTAGACGCGAAACCTGATTATAGTATAATTTTGGATTTTTGGAATTTTTTTATTGCTCCCTTTCGTAGCGTCGCCCGACCGAAGCCCAACGCGTAGGTTAAGCGAAAAAAAAATGTTTCAACTAGTAAATGAGAAAGGGAGTATAATAAAAACTTGGTTTTTATGTGTTACTTTTTTTACGTGATTGTCATCCTTTATACTACGTTTCGATATCATTTTTGAAAAATTTTAGCAACTATGCACATACAATTCGCGAAGCACTCAGATTCTTTGTACACGTTTGTCTACATGCATGGTACCATGGTGCTGCCCTCTTGATTTTCTATATTAAAATATAAGCAAATAAAGATGACCATAAAACGCTTTGTGCGCACCTGGGTACTTTTTGAAGAATGCTCTTCAAAGTAGTCACTATTTATGTATGTGGTCTAACATTGTGATCCCCCGCAGTACATCTTAGCATCTTGTCTTTCTTTCATTTCCTTTTCGGGTATATCTATCTGTGGCTCTTGCGAGTTTTTCGTCCGATATTCTGTTCTGACCTGCTATGTACTTCACATAAATCACTTCACATGAATCACATAAAATATCTGAAAGTTAACAATTAGGCACTGTGTGTAGACGATGATGCAACATATTCTTCAATTGCTTCTGATGATGAGCAGCCCATGTCAATTCTGTACATTATCTGCATCTGTCTTTCTCTCTGGTGCATCTTGTAGTTACTCAGCCATATTTCTCGAAGATTAGGATAACAACGTAACGTCTTATAGTCACTATAAGACTGTCTACGTTATAGTAACTTATAGTTGTTAAAGTTGTCTTATAGTAACTATAAACATTAAGTGCCGCAGAGTCGGAGGAAGATCCTCCCAGTAAGGATTGATCACGTCGTGCTTGATAGAGGACACCTTTTGTTGTTCTTTGGAGGTTGGTCGCTCTTCCTTTTCACATTAAGACTTCTTTCTTTAATAATTTTATTTTAGACTACAACTACTCCATTTTGTTTGATTTTCAGATCGCAGTACGTGAACTATCATCCATGCCTAGTGTATTATCATTTCAGTATTTGTTTCTTGCACGCGATATATGTTCATATATTTTTGTTTATATATCACGCAACATATTTTTCACTGAGATATTACTTGGCCCAATGTTGCATCTGACTAAGAATCCTTATTTTCATGTTAATAATCTTATAATTTGAATACAACGATTTATTTATCTCGTCAAGCTTTTCTTCGTTTTGAAGAATGCCCTTTCATGAATAGGTTATTGTAAATAAATATTTCATTTATTTATAAGTACATGATATTTTTTTCTGTCACGAACAGACGTACAGGGGAAAGTTGCATGTCAGTCATGATGGAGGAGATCCATGAAATAAATGTGTGAGTTAATTTTTTTTCGCAAATTATATAAATAAACATTAAAAATATATTTAGATGTGTGCCAATAAAAAAAATAGCCACCTCTTCAAGCTCACCTCACCTCCACAAAATATCAACCAATTTCAACATAAATTTTACCCTACCAAGGTGGTGGTGGTGAGTTAACCCTTAAGCATCGATATTTGACGCAATTGAGGTCCTAGCATTTATGTTGTACTTTCATTGCCTAACGAAAATGCTTTAACCGTTACGATATTTTTTTATTTACGTTTTTAAGATGGAGTAAGAAAGCTACTGATTATTTTCTTCCACCAATATTTTTCTGTATGCTCCTTCATACTTACTTACCATCACGCCGTTTACCCGTGGGGGTAGGCAGAGAGGATAGAGCGCCATTTTCTTCTGTCTTGACATACAATTCTCATTTCATCCACATTCATACATCTTCGCATGCAAGCTCGACGGTTGTTCAGTCTTCTAACGGGACAATCTTCCAGCATCTGGTTAATCTAGTCATGCTACGTCTTCCGCGGTCGCCCACTTTTTCTGGCGCCGTTTATACTTGCATTATATATCTTACCATTATTTTCTCATTCATTCGCTCAACATGCCCAAACTACCTGAGTGACCCTGTATTAATTCTATGAATTATGCTAAGATCAGCTTTACATTAATTCCTAATATTTTCCATACATACGTCTAAGGGATCTCATCTCCGCTGCATTCAGTCTATTTTCGTTTCTCTTCTGCCAGCTCCAGGCTTCACTTCCATATATCGTGTAGTGTCGGTACCAGAATTCCATTATGTACCCCTAGTTTTGCCTCGGTAGACATATTTATATAAGAAATTATTGCATTCAAAGCACCGTTCACCCTATTCCCCGCAGTCACTCTCATAAGTGTACTATCTAAATTCTCTGCTTTGAATACATCAATGAAGTTTGAAATAGGTTTTTTTTAAAACAAAGTTTCCTTTCTTTGGCCTGTTTCCTCCATTTTTGACCAGAAATTATTTAACTTCCTTCTCATTTTTCTTATTCTGTTATTAGTATCTGAGGGGCGTTCCCCTACTCACCACCCGGGGACACGCTCTCTAGGGATTCAGCCCCCCTGAGAGTGCAAGTATCGATAAATATAGGCTTAAGTCTGCCTTTTCATTAATCGCCAATTGCCGTTGAAATTCATAAGTTTCTTCCTAAACAATAATTATTTTGTGCTTGTTTTCTACCAGATGATATACTATGTATGTATTGCTTATCATCGATACAGTTAATTAATTTTGCGAACTCATTAACACCGTTCTAGACCTAATAAAGAAAATATATTATGTGGTTAGACAAAATATCAACCTATTTTCAATAATTCAATGCCATTATAGAGAATATACATTTTCTTTTACAAAAACATCTATCGAATTTTCAGAAAAATTGTGTTAAAATTCATGTTAAATCCTATGAAGGATATGAAGAAAGGTCGAAAAAGGAAATGAAGGATAATTTATGAAAGATTTGGGAAAGATATGGAGGTAGTGAAAAGATAAAAGGCATCGCGATTGAAATATAAGGAAGAAAAACGTTATGAGCTCTCGACTTACAGCGTTATAGCCTCATCAAGAAGCTGCAAAGTAACATAAGCTGAAAAATAAATACATATACATTAAGAAATGTATGTATGGAATGGCCGTATCATAACGGAAACACGCTAATTAAAATGACAATAGATTTCTGGGGAAGAAAATGATGAAACGGGGGATGGTAAGCGACGATGATTAGAATTAACTATATAAATTAATATAAAACTACTATAAATAAATATATTGTATGAAGAGTTACAACTCTTTCAATCTTGAAAGAGTTGCGGATTAAAGTTGGAACACTTCTTGATTAACGATATTTTTCAGATAATAGATATGAAAAGTCATTTGAAATATTGTATGTTATTTTCTTGACTTGTTTAATGATATTTTATATAAACATAGCTTGAATATTCCGCAAGCATAAACTCTCTTAACAACCCTTAAATACACGTATTCATTATGCTACAAAATTGTTCATTTTTCGCCCAATTGCAAACAAAATGTTATAAATTGGCCAGAGAATTTTTACCTTTTTCTAATCATTCATACATTGCCACTTTTATTAGCTTTTCATTTTAATACACTCTAATATTCTAACAGACCTTTATTGCAAACCGTTTTTCTCAGGTGAAAAATTTAAATGACTGCGTTTCGCCATTTTATTTAGTCTCTGCAGTCTCTTTCAGTGCCTTTCCCAATCTCACCATCCCTAAAGGTATACGTCCTTAATATCATTCGCATACCTATATACTATATCATAATGTTTACCTACTTGTACTTCTATCTAATTGCATCTGAATCGTGTGTATTTCAATTCGCTAACATTTGTCAAAAATTAAAAAAAGTTTCTCAAATACTTTGAGAATTTTTTTTTAATTTTCGCTCTCCCTATACGTCGGACGTTCTAATCACTAGGCAATATAAATCATTTACAATATTACTCACTAAATATCATTTGACGTGCTGTATGTTGTAAGCTCATTCTCGATCGTGATTCCATATCCTTCACCCTTTTCATACAATTTTGTCACTTTTGTTAATCATAAAAAGTCAATAGCAACCCTGTTAGTTGACTTTTGTCTATCGTAAGAACTAAATATTAAAACTATACCTTTTTTGTTAATAAAACAATGTCAAAAAAGCATCGTCAACAAAGGAAATAATCATCAATGAAAGTAAATATATCAAACTGCTGTCAAAATCAGACAGGAAAAGCGATTGATATTATTTTTTTACCGAGACATGGTTCTTTTATTCAATTAACAGTAAGAAATGTTTTCTCAGTTGGTGAACCCTTAAGGGCTTTTTTAGTTTTTTCCGATTTCCAGTTTATTTTTGGGGTACCTTAAGGGCGATTTGTTTGTACAATCAAGAGAAAATACTGAATTTCTGGTTCACAAAGGAGAGAAAACTGTGAATTCAGAGAGATGTAAAAATTTCTATCGATTTGCGTCAGCTAAAGAAAGCATATAAATATAAGAAAATATTTTAAGATGAATTGACCGCCCTGATCTTCTCTCTCTTTGTCGGTAGGTGTCTATTTTTTCACAGCTTCACAATAGAGTAATAATTGCGAAATAAATTTCGAAAAAATACGACCTTCGTGATGAACAATGCCTGAATTTGTGTTAATTGTAATGACTTCCTTGCGCTTCAAATATGTAAAATAGAGCTTTATTCAGCCATTTGCATTTTTATTGTTTCAAGCCATTGAGTTTGAGATTCATTGAGCTTAAAATTATAATTTTAAAGAAGGATCCTGCAGAAGTTTTCTGGAGCCTTGCCAATTTTAAACTCCCTCAAAGAGTTATTATTTTAATAGAATTTATTTTACGGACTGACAAAAAAGTTTAAAATAAAAAAGGTATAAGAAAGTTCTTTTCTTTGATCACACTGAACAAAATTTGTAATTCCTGTCTGAATAGCGTTTTCGTTAATGGACCGCTAAGTTTCAAAAATTGATATTTTCAGCATCAATTCACAGTTATTAAACAACATTATATTTATCGATTTAACATGGTTTTTAACGGATATGTTTTTATATTTAAATATATGATGCTTCTTTGTCCATTATGACTAACGCGTTGGATTGCGGCTTCAATATTTTATTTTTATTTTATAAACGTTAATTTTTACTTACCATCACGCAGATATAGGATAGAGCGCCACACTCTTCTAACCTGACTGTTGAGGCTCCTAACAGGACCATCTTCCGGTATCTGGTTAATCTGGTCATGTCACGTCATGTCGCTCAGCATCAACATCTATACCTATAATACTCAATGTCTGTCTGTCTGTCTGTCTGTCTGTATGTCTGTTCTCTATACAAATCCACACCGTTAGTCTGATTCGATTCAAATTTTGCATACTTATGCTTTGGGACCCGGCGGGTAACATAGGCAACATTTCCCCCCTATTCTCATACTCTTTCCCCTCCTCCTGACATATTTTTGATGCAAATCCGTACCGTTTGACCCATCGGACTCAAAATTTGGAAACTTATTCTTTATGACTCAGCGAGTAACATAGGTGATATTTTCCCCCTATTCTCATACCCCTTCCTTTCCCCCTGACATATTTTAGATGAAAATCTGTACCGTTTGACCGACCGGACTCAAAATTTGTAAACTTATTCTTAAGGACTCGGTGAGTAACAAAGGCGATATTTCCCGCCTATTCTCGTACCACTTCCCCATCCCCTGACATATTTTAGATGCAAATCTGTACCGTTTGACCGATCGGACTCAAAATTTGGAAACGTATTCTTTAGGACTCAGCGGGTAACATAGGCAATATATCCCCCTATTCTCGTACCCCTTCCTCACCCCCAGACATATTTTCGATGCAAATCTGTACCGTTTGATCGATAGGACTCAAAATTTGGAAACTTATTCTTTAGTACTCGGCAAGTAACATAGGCGATATTTCCATCTATTCTTGTACCCCTTCCCCTCCCCTGACATATTTTTGATGCAAATCTATACCGTTCGAATCAAACCTTTGTTTCCCCCACAAATTTATATTCAACTTAATCCTTAAAAATAGTATCACTCGTGGGAGGAATTCACAATTGTTCATGATATAAAATATGTAAACTTCTAAATTTTTCATAATAACAACACGGATAACGTGTTTAAATTTTTAAATTTTAATATTCAAGTAAATTTTGATCGTAATAAAAAAAATATATGTTACTTGAAAATTAAACAGACTTTCAATTAAAAAGAATCATTCATTATACCGTTAAATTCCTTTATACGTATATGAATGTATATTTGCAGTAGGGCGGTTGTTAATTTCAATAATGGTATGTTTAGTGCAATACAGTGGTAGGTAAAATTTCGATGATTTTACAGCACTCTACAGCTTTATATTAAAATTCGAAGTTACTAGAAGGTTTTAGAATGGTCCACCGGATTCTGGAAATATCGAAACAAGCGATATGAACACACATCTATAAAAGAGGGTACGGAAAAATTTGCGTTGTAGTGACAAGGTGACAGTCCATAGACAAAGCTATCAGCGTCACTAGCGCGCATGTGTGTTCCATCGATAGCAAATCAAGAAACTACCTACCGGCAAGCGAGAAGTTTTCTAGTGCGAGACCGGTCAGTTTTAATAAATTACCTCTGTATTTGAGAAATAAATTATTCAGAAGTGATAAAAAGTGCAGTAAGTTTCTATAACGAACTTAGCAAATTAGTGTGTGAAATATTCTAGAAGTATTAAGTTTGAATTAAAGAAGTTTGTGCAGTTAATAAACCTTAAATTTTTTTGTTTGTATTTAAATTTGACCCCGAGGTGGTACCAGCAATTAAGTTATATATACACTATGCAATTTGATAAGTTTAATGACATTATCGGAATTTCTCCACTCCTAATGTTCCGATAGATAAACATTTGATATACTAAGGTTGTTAACTACTTATTAACTTGAAAATTGGAAACTTATCCAAGGTAAGATGAGGGTTGTTTAACGTTGTTAGTATACTCTTATAAGGATGCTTTGATATGCTGGTCAAGTTAGAATGTTATAAGTGGCCTCCGACAGTCCTTCGTGGAGTTCAAAGGTTAAAAAACTAACCCATAAAAAACAAGTTTTTATTATACTCCTTTTCTCATTTGAATTGTTTCCAATTTGATATTCCTCTTGCTTTTATTATATCAAATACTGGAAAAACAAAAAGGTCTAAAATCACAAAATTTAACACCAGCAAATTACAAGTACCCGCGACAAAAATGAAGTTTCAAACTACGCTCAACAGGATAGCGCAGTGTGACATATATGATATCAATTCACAATGAACAGCCTACAACAGTTCAACGTGACTATGTGATTTGCTTTAATATAAAAGATACTATTGATAATATTTTTTCGCATTGTTTTTTATTAGTGGAAATATGTTTTATACACTACTTCGTCTATTCCGTTCTGATTTCATATTCGAACATAATAAAAATTTCAGGTGTTATATCAATTGAACGAAAACCAAATTTGTAGGTTAATCTAATTCCCCTGGTTTGTGTAGTCGAGTGGGGCTAGAACCCAAGCTTTGTTAAATTCGGGTCAGTTTGGTTAATCCTACCTACATCCATACAAAGGCTGGGATCCTACTGGTTAATTTATAAGATGGTTCTACTTTTATACAATTGTTTCATAATAGTATTACTCGCATAATATAGAACGATTTTTTTAAATTAAAAATTTCCACTGTCTAAATGCTTAGAAAAGGATAACATAGAACTGTATTTATAATATGCGATATTAAGACAACTTTTACTATGCTTACATTCATATTAATTTATATAAGTATATTAAACCGTACAAATTTTAATCTAATTTAAACTAGTTTCAAAAACAGGGCAGTAAAAAACTAATCTGTTTTTTAACTTTTTTTTTTTTTTTCTTAATTTTAGAAAACAAACAATATTTATATAAACCACACTGGTTGTTTCTAAACGTCTACCAAATTCGATAGTGCACTGTATCTGCATCAGTATGGAAGCATAATAGTTTTCTCATATTAAAAATTATATCCAACCACAAAGTTAACGCTTTTTATGTACACCACAAAAATAATTTTGTATTTGTAAAAATGTGTTGTTCGGTTTCATCAATAATCTCGAGATTCAATTATAAAGATATTATTATTCTATTTTTAGTACCTATTTTTTAAATATATTCATTTTTTTCAAAAGTTATGAGGTTTGGGGAGAAGAACTTCATTATTAACAATAAAGTTATTTTTAAATTAACAGACAAAGGAATAAAACAGCTTTATGCAATTGAAAACATAGTGGGTGATGTGTTCAAAAAATATATCCAATAAAAAGTGTCAGTTTTTTGTCAGTGTCAAGTGAGTTGATAAGAAGCAAAACGCCACTATTCAATATACGAAATTTAAATAAACGTTTTGTAATTGACTTTAAAAGCAGAGCGGAAAACTTATAATTTATATTTTTTATTGAAATTCTTCTAAAATATACAAAAATACTTTAAACATCAGTTTTTAATTGCGATTTTGCTATTCCATGCCAAATAAAAATATTCAAACATCTATTCTCGTCATATCCAAAGTGATGCTTACACTTTTAGTAATCTCAATTGATAACTGCTCTTGAAAACATTTAAACATATCAAAAACCATACATTTTTAAATATGGCTATAAAATCAGTTACTATTTTTTTTCTCGATTCCGTCAATCACATTAGTTGTAGTATTATTTATGTAACTCTATGTAACCTTAATAATTAAGTAACACTATTGAATTCCATGTAAGTATGATCATAAAATCTCGGGTACATCTCTGAATACCTTGGCATCATTTGCATCAAATTTCCCAGTTAATCACAAGGAGTTTCAGTTACATAGGGTGAAATATTACACACGTTAATTAGTTACTTTGTGTAACAACCAGTTATTCCAAACCCTGCTTTAATTATATTAATATTTGAAACAGTGAGCGGGTTTTACTGAATTTTAATGTATAAGTTGGTAAGTTATGCAATATTAAAATTAGTGCTTTTTTCTTCTTCAAAAACAGAAAAATAATGTTGTGGTGACATTATTAATATAATTGGTAAAAATTAACTTAGTTTTCACCACTTTTGTATTGAAACATATCAACGTGTTTTAGAGCGCATGGCCCCTTTGTCAGGATACAATTGTAAACTTACAAATTAAATTCAAAAATCGAAGTATAGACAACCAAAATATAGAAAAAATTATATATGGAAAATTAATTATAATAATGTACCAACTTATAATGAAAATAAATTTAAAAGATAACTATTTGTAAAAAGGACCTGGTTATTTATAATATTAAATTTACTATTTACACTTTTTCTTATTTCCAAAATTTCTTAGTAAACCCTTATTAATATCAAATGAATGATCCATAGCCAAAAGATGGTTAGGAAATTCGGAATAATTATTGCTATTTAAACACCATAAGTGTTCCTTAAGTGCTATTTATTTTTAAAAGTATGTTATCGAGCAGCATACTATGAAAAATTAATATTTTTAGAATCCCACTAAAATAGGCCTCGAGCCCCAAATGTGGTAAAATCATAAAAAAAATCTTCAGATAATCAAAAAAATGTATTATGACCTCATTTAGAATCAACCCAGAATCCCTGATCTGAGAAGTCAAAAGTCTAGAAATATATGGGAATGTAAGTACTACGTACGTGCAAAAAATTATGAGCAATCTGTTTGAGGTTTAGTAGAAAGAATCAATAAAGGGCTGCAAATAGTGAGTGAGTAGAAGATGGGAAAGAATATATATGAGGTGAGTATTAAAAGGAAAAAGGAACAGAGAAATTTCGTTTGGAGTGGTCACGCTTCAACAATCAACAACCATGAGAATATTTTTGAAACAGAAAGAAGCAAAATTATTATGTCAGAACAGAAGAATACGGGTTAAAATCCTCTCTGCTACTTATTGAGTGATCCAAAGTTAGCTTTTAAAAACTTTTTAATATAATGTAAATTTGAACGACCGGTAAACATCTTTCCATTAAATAGGACAATCGAATTAATATGTGTAAGCCGTGCATACGATACACATTCTTTCGTTGTGTTGTTATTTCTGTTTATATACGTAAACACCAATATAAATAAACAATTTGCATCATATGCATGGTTTACAGATACTAATTCGATTGTCCTTCTTAAATGGAATGCTCACACGACATAACATAAGTTATTATCATACATCACGATGATTTGAAAATTATCAAATTTATTTTAGAATCAATATAGGTACTTCAGAGGTTGTCTGGTGTACCTACATTTTTTTTCAATTATTTACTATTTTCAAACTAGTCTAAACGATTGTGCTATGAAAATAGGATTAACATGGTGGTGTTCTGTAATGGAACTCGATCCATGGAACACTAAATCTCTAGAAAAGAGTTATAACAAGATAATAAGAAAAATAAGCTACTTAATTACCATGTCGTTTATCTCAACGGGAGAAGCAGAAAGGATGAAGGACCACAATCTTCTTTCTTGAGACAAAACACTTTTCTCTTCCACATTCATATATATTTTTAAGAAAGCATTTTGATTATTGAGGCTTCTAACAGAATCATCGTTCTGTATTTGGTTTACTTGGTCTTGCCAGGCCAAACGCGGATATCCTTAATTTTTTATCATTTTCTTCTCGTTCATTCGTTCAACATGATTAAAACGACCTTTTTATAATTTTTTTCACCGTGGAAGATGGCTTTATATTCGTTCGTATTTTTTTCATTAATTAATCTGAATGGATTTGGTAATGACAAAGTGATTTTATTCCTATTGAATTTATTATTCCACAAATTAATTGGTTAAAAGTCTACAGGTATTAAATACAAATATTTGTTAACCTACTAGAAAATGGTATTAAAAATATATGTTTCTTGTATATTCTAAATAATAAGCAAGAAATTTTTCAAAAATAGATGAATTTGGATAGGAATGGAGAAGGGTATTCAACTTTTTCAGTAGTTCTCAAATCAAACACCGTTAGGGTTCAAGATGTCAAATAGAAAATAAATGTTTGCGCGTGTTTCTTCATCATGTTTACCCTGGTCATTCGACATAGTCGTGACATCTGGGCCCGCAACCCTTCCACTTCGTTTTTTGTCGGTATCTTTTCAATTCCTTCCGCGAAACGCAAGTGAGGTCCACGAGATGTGTGCGTGAACTATTTCGAAGGAAATGCTGGGCAAACACATAAAGAATTGATAGAATGGTGATAATGCTCAATGTAAAGTGTCAACAAATACCACTATTCTCGTGTTATACAAAACCGTATCGAAAAATACCGCGAATGAAATTTTGAATATTATTATTTTCTCACATTAATGGATGTTAACTACTATTATCGTGCAAGTAATGAGTGAATCTGGAAATGTCAAATATTTGGATTCGAATAAGGTTCAAGTTTTTTGAATTCCGCCTTCACTACAACGTCTCTGAGAAGAAGAAGAAGAAGAAGAGAACCAAGAGGGCATGTTTTATAGATACCTGCGAAAAGCCTTAATCGACCATATATTTCACTAACTAACTAACTAACGAACCATCACGCCGTTTCTCCGCAGGAGTAGGCAGAGAGGATTAAACGCCACACTATCCTATCTATCCTGGCACACCACTTTTGCTTCGGCCACATTCATACATCTTCACATACAAGTCCTACGGTTGTTGCGGCTTTTAACAGGGCCATTCTCAAATACCTGTAGTATCTGATCGTGCCAGGTCTTTTGTGGACGCCCTCTATTCCTGTTGCCTTCAACACACGCCCCATATATTTTCTCAAGTACCTTTTTTTTCTCAAATATATTTCTTAAATCCCAGTAAAAATAAGACTAGGTTATCTCCCAACTATTATCACAGGTTTGAGTCACCGCAACACGAGACTGACGTAGAAGAAACGACAGGAAAACATGAGACCGTTAATTATTATTTTGACGGACTTTGAAATGATCTAAGCTTACGTAGTCCTCATATGTAAAGGACAGAAATACAAAGAATAATGCACTTGATGTCACAATCCAAACCATGCCTTCGAGATAATTGCACAACCGAAACAAGCTTAGTATTTAATCCCTTTATTTTAACTCGTGCCGTCTGATTGATTGATTGATTGACGCAAAAAGCTTTGGATCGATTTTTAACCCTTTTCCCTAATCTTTGATCTAATCGAGCTGAAACCTTGCAAGCCGACTTTTGGCGACGATCAAAAAGATCTATCAAATTTTCGTTTAAAAAAATTAATAATTATAGTATAATTTTGGATTTTTGAAATTTTTAACGGTTTTTTCATACAACTGAGTAAGTTGTATGAAAAGACTGCGACGCGTCTGGTAGACACTAAACCTGATTATAGCATAGTTATGGATTTTTGAAAATCCAAAAATCCCTTTCGTAGCATCGCCCGACCGAAGCCCAACGCGTAGGTTAAGTGCCAAACCAGTTTCCACTAGTATATGAGAAAAGTATTAAAATAAAAACTTGGTTTTTATGGGTTAGTTTTTTATTTATAAAAAAGCTTGGTATAGCTTTAAACTTTTCCTTGCATTACATTGGAGTTAAGAATACTTTGAATACTGTGCACGCCGCTATTCTGGGATTGTTTTTGGAAATTTTATAAATCACTCATTTTTGATATTTTAATAAATATTTTATAGCATCTTTAGTAAATATTTTTAATTGATTATTAATATTGGTAATTCTAATATTCCTGATTCTAATATAATGGTAATAATAATATTCCAAAACGTCAATCTTTATTGCAACTGAAAAAATAATTCTTTCCACTTTTAAAAATATTCGATACGTTGATTGATACAAATACGTCTGGCTGCTAGGCTATTTGCCAATGTTTTTGATATGTTATTCATTTCATTACATCAGCTATGATGCTCTGAAATGCAGCCAGAATCATCCACAAAGACTGGAGAACAGATTTATTGGTAACTCTATCGAACTCGAAAATTGAGCTTTGCTGTCGATCTGCATCCTCTCCAAGCTTAAGAGTCAGTAGTCTCTTTTTGGAGAGTTACAGTGAAAATAAATGTGTTTATTATATTTTTAATGGACTAGATTAAATAAAATGTAATCAATGTATCATATATAAATAAAATATTTAACATATTTAAAACAGACTTCCCGGAAATCAGAATATACTCAATTAATAAAATAAAAGCTTTAGCAAACAACTGGCTTACCTCCAAAGGTAGAACAGCAACTGAACTTACTTACTGTAATTGCATAATAATGTCTTCAAATAAAAATATATACCTATATAAATAAATTAATTAATTAAGGAAAATAAAAAATAATCTTAAACAAAACTTGAACCCTTTTTACATTAAACAATTATTCTACACATATTTACACTTGGACTTATGACTCACTCAACTTTCACTAACATTACACTTGATTCTCTGTAGATACATAATTACTACCTTATGAAAATAAATACTACTGATGAACTCGAAAAAATATTATAATTGTGTTCCATAACGCCACTCTGGGACAGGCGTAGCCTAGAAGATTGGCATAATCCACAAATTAAACAAAACAAAAAAAATGTGTAATTTATCTTATGTTTTATTGTTAAATTAGTATTAAGTATCTTTATTATTTGTAAAAAAGGATTTTTTTAAATAAATAAATAAAATATATTAAATAAATAATAAAAAGTTTCAATGATATGAGACTTATTTCTAAATCCCCTGTCCTCTTAAACGAAAGGTACTTCCACGCCAGTAGATACAGCGTGTGCGGGAAGAAACAGAGCGATACGTCTGATGCCCGAGATGGCTGTATTAGTGTATTTTCATGTACTTCATTGGTGGTAGGGTTTCTGACCCGAGTCGACCCTGGAACGGATTCCCAAGAATACATTGGGTTTTCGATGCATCGAGTCCCGGAAATACTTATGTCCGTTCCGGCATTCGTTATATTTTAGAAAAGTGTAAATAAAACAATGAAAGGCATTATTCATATTACCTAACGCCTTTCATTGTTTTGATTAATGAGCCGCAATTGAGATTTGGATATATTTTTCTGTTTAATATTTTCGTCACATACTTGGTTCAATTACTTATTTATCTATTCTAAAACATTCACACAGTTTAAGATAACTAAAGCGTAAATATTTCACGTGCTATTGGAGTGATTAACGAATCAAAAAATAATGAATAATTGTCCAAACACGCACCGACGATTTTGTATGTATGTCTGACAACATAAATATGGTTTGTCAAATATAATATTATGTAAAAAATCGAGAAGCAGCCTGTTTGAAAAATTTGGTATTTTTAAAATGCTAATTTAAATAAAAAATAAAAAAATTATTTATTTAATTTCGTAATAAAATTCGTTTATTTTAAATATGTACAATTAGCGTGGGCCAAAAATTTTTTTTTGTCATTTCTTAAGGGGCACATCGATAAAAAGGTGCCAAATGGTCTCAAATTAACATAAATATGTAAAATATCATTTCATTCTGATAAGTCTATCTGCCTCCGGATTGATGACGAATTTTCTTTTTTTTTCGAGATAAGTTCTCATTAGGATTCCAAACCAATAAACGTAACTTTCTTCAAGCATAGACAATGTATATCATGATTGCGAGTATGAGGGATTAGTGAGTTCATTGTGGGAGAGTCAAGGAACACCTAGGGCGTACGTGCGCCCTGTTCATGTATTTAGTCAGTGTCAGTATAGCTCTGGCCGCAATTACTCGAGGTTGTGTCGGGCTCGTTTTCCTTACTTCTATATTATTATTATATATTATTGTATGGTTCATACACGTCAAAATCAGATATGTCCGTTGTTTGGTGATTCAAGTGATATTAAAAGTAATATTTTACCAACCTATGAAGATGTTATAAAGTTCTGAGTGGAATTGGCAAAAGATAAAACCTGATAATGAAACTAATAATGAACCCACTTACATAGGAAATAGAGAATATTGTCGTTGCAAAAATTGAAGAAATATAGTCAAGAGCTTCTATTCCTACTATACAAAAAAACGACGGAAAGTGACGTTGAAAAGGTTTCATCTGAAATTCAACAATCTTTGAAAAACCACCCTCAAATACCAAATAAAAAATTAGAAGAATTTCGCCGTACCAGTTAAATATTGTTTGACATTTCGTCTTGTAAGTATAAGAATATTTACGAATGCATTTGCATTTGCTCCAGCTTCTGGCACATCGAAATATATAGACCAAGCAATCACCGATTTTATTTTGTAATCAGATATATCTATGAAGTCTTTGGTGGCTGTTGCATATGATGGAACTAACGTGAACGTCGGTAAATATAGAAGTGTCATACATCTGCTTGAAAACAGAGTAGGTAAACCGTTGCAGTGGATTATCTGCTTACTTCATATGAATGAAGTACCGTTTTGGCACTTATTTCTACATATTGATGGTGGCCCAAAACATTTTCAGAGAGAATCGGTAAAGATCTAGAAGTATGTGAAAAAAGGCCCATTGTTCGATTTCAACGTATTTCAACAGAGTTACCCGAGTTTTCTGTTCAAGGTATTAGCACTGACCAAACATATTTATATATGTTTGGCCAGGGCTAATACCTTATACCTTATATTTATTCTGAATAGTTTCAGCGATTTCAACAGGCACGTTTCCTAAGGATTTAGTTAACAATTCGCCAGGCAAAATGTCTCACGCCCGATAGCTAACTCATCCTAATTGAATTCTGCGTTTGTATGTTTTAATGGAATCTCCTTCTAAAGACTTAGTAATTCTTGCTACGTATGTCGTCAAGGCCTACGCCTCAACATGGTTTGCTACAAAAATTCACCCTTCCTATAAAGATGGAGTACGGCACCTGTTAAAACTCATCACTGCAACAGGATATTTGTCCACAGAACTGAAAGCCATAATAGAATCTGTAATTCAATGAAATAGTTACTTCGCACACCCTGAAAATTTATTAATCGCAATGCTGACTGACTTGTTTCAACTACTTACTATAAAATTTGATGCATTGTCTTACACATATCTCATTGACTGGCAGGAGAATATATCCGATCCATCAATATTGAAATCCATACCTGACGAAAACATCCAACTGTTTGTCGTTCAAAAAGTAGAAAGAGAACTCTCATTACCACGCCTGCCATGCCGCAGGAAAGCCGTTGAAAGGGCAGTCATGACATTAGTCAAGACTGTGACAGAAGCTTCAGCCAAATTGTGCAAAAAATCTGAGAGAGAAGGCTTCATAAAAAAACCAAATATTATCTCGGAAAGCCATGCCGAAATTCGATAATATGAAGGATTTTTCGGCTGTATCAAACATTATAAAAAATAATAATACTAATGCCATTTTTTGTAAAAATTTACTTGTTATAAATAAATTTAACTTGTACAATTATATTTCGTTTTATTAATTAACTTTTTATGCATTTTTAATCTTTTTAAATCTTGTTGTAAAAACTCATTAAAAATAAGATTTTTTTTCCAAAATATGTGTTTTTTAAAGTCAATCCGGAGGCAGAAGATGATATCCCATTGTAATGAAATTTTATAAGTAAGCTGAAAACATCATTTAGCACCCTTTTCTTGCTGTGCCTAACAGAAATCATAAAAAAAAATTTCTTCATACAACGGTGGCTCACCCTAATGTACATATACATAATAAATTGAATTCAATGAAGATTTTTTAATGTTTTATATTATTAAGATTAAGATTAAGATTTATATTATTATACCTGTGTTTAGAAAGAGTATTATTTGTCAATAAATACATGTACATTTAATTTATGATAACAACTGAATTGAAATGAAATTAAGAATAAAAAATTTTTTTTTAAAAATACATAAAATCTCTTATTTGTAAAAATATATTATATTAACATATCACGAGACCCGGGATCCCGAAAATGATCCAGAGCTGCGAATCGAGTCCCGGGAATAGAGAGAATTTAGCCCTGGTAGGGGGGGCATTATATTAATAAGCTTTAAAGATTAAAACATTTATCCACATTTCACAAAAAGTATGCTTTTTTCTAAAATGAACGACGCGATGTTATGCAATATTTCAAATAAAATATCTTTCATGTCGGCTTCAGGAGGCATTCGCGTCTTGAGATGTTTTCCAAAACACTTTCTCCCTTTAACCCTAGAAGCGATTTATTTCTTCAGATCACTTCCAATCATGTCGGAAATCCCCCACTAGATTTAATATATATATCTTCAAATAACATCCATAAAAAGTGCCTCTAAAGAGATGAAAAGAATGGCGCGGACGACATTTCTTACATTTTTGTCAAGAGAGTAATATAGAAAATCTCTTGCTTTATACTTACTTCTAATGTATTTAATATATCTTTCAGAAAATGTATCGTCTTCAAATTCTAAAAGCATTCTTTTACATTATACACTTACGGTCAAATTTAATTTTGCATTTTAATTCATATATATTTAATTCGATATGTGTACACTGAATGCGTGTCGCATTAATATTCTTACTATTTTCAAGTTAAACTAAAAGCTTGTGGTATAAAAAGAGGACTAACTTGCTGGTGTCCTGGAATGGGGCTCGAACCACCAACCACCGCATCACTAGGCAAGCGTCTTTAGTACTACATCAACAAGCTACTCATATATTTACTTATTTCACTAAGTGGTATGAAAAAATGTATCTATATTATTTATATTAGTATCTAGGAATGATCTGTCAAATAAATATCCATGGGATTAATATTAACGATGGTTAAATAACGATTGTATATTATATAATAATACATTAATTAGCAGATTTTCAAATACCTTATAATTGGTGAGAGAAGATAAGTCAATAATATATTCAAAGGAATCATCACAGCGATTGATTATGACACAACATTCTAAGAAAATTCCTATATTGAGTGGTTGCGTACGTAACTACGTAATAGATTAAAAAGGGAAGACCTAGATAACAATATATATAGCCAAGAGAAGTCTGTCAGGAACAACTAGGAGAACCAAGTCTAATGTGTGGAATTGGAGCTTGGAATTGGCAAAAAAATAATGAAAGTAGACTGAAAGCGGTGGAACTGCCATCGCTTACTTAGATTCATGTGTAAAAAATCTATGTTGGATATAGTTAGGAATAAATTAATTAGGACTGAGCGTATTGCTAACTGTAGCGCAATAGACATAATAATAAAAGGATCGCCGAGATGATTCGGTCCTGTGGAACATATGACTGAGGAGAGAATGGTTAGTAAAATGTATGAAGCTAGTGTTGAAGGTAGAACGTACAAGAGGTGTTTGAAAAACCTGGCATGATCAGATAAACCCAATATTGGTGGATGATCCTGTTAAAAGCTTCAACACTCGAAGAGCTTGCATGGGAAGATGAATGAATGTGGTTATAACAAAAGTGAAGCGCAGAAGGGTGTGGTATTTTATGCATTCTGTGGAGAAAAGGCATGATGATTAGTTAGTTGTTTTATAATTTTTTTACTCCCTTTATTTTAACTCGTGGCGTCTGCTTATCTTCTTGTCTGATGAAAAAACTTTAGATCCATTTTAAGCCCCTTTCCCGTGATCCAATCGAGCTGAAACTTTGCAAGCAGACTCGTGGCGACGATCAAGAAGATCTATCAAATGCTCGTTAAAAAAATTAATAAATTTTTGGATTTTTCAAATTTTGAATGGTTTTTTCATATAACTTAATAAGTTAATATTTCAACGCGTCTGGTAGACGCGAAACCTGATTATAGCATAATTTTGCATTTTCGGATTTTTTTTATTTCTCCCTTTCGTAGCGTCGCCCTACCGAAGCCCAACGCGTAGGTTAAGCGAAAAAAATGATTCAACTAGTAAATGAGAAAGAGAGTATAATAAAAACTTGGTTTTTATGGGTTAATTTTTTAGGTTTTCAATATTTATACCTTCATAATATTATGATGGAAGCATTTTTGCGATATTTATATTAATTTTATATACATAGTTTGTGATGGTCGACATAGAGATAGATTTAATAAATTTAGAAAATCTTAAAATAATAATATTCAAAAAAGTCAAGTATGGACATCAAAAATATATTTCTTCTGTTTGGAATCGGTTAAAAGTAAAAGCCTGATATATTTCTTCTTAAGATTCTATGTATTACAAGAGGCTAACAAAATATTGAATATTCAGCTATACAAGTAATATTTCTTAGATCTTTATTATACCATAGATATAATTCTGTGTTAAATTAATATCGTTTGCCAATCCTAATAGACTCGACCTTGTGAGTAGGTGCGAACGAGCCTTTATTATTTATGAATCAGAACAGTAAGTCTCGCGTGTAGCGGGTGCTTAACTATTATTTTAACGAAACGGACCAATCACAGGCGCGCTTTGCCTTCGACGGGTTGAGCCGGAGGCGACCGTCCTGATGACTGAATCCGGCCAATGGCGAGCGCCGGCGGTGAGGTCATCGCTCATAGGATGAGTCACTGCACTAGCGTGGATTTCGAAGATATGGTGCAATCGAGAGTATAAAAGGAGCGAACACGATATACTCAGCCCCTTCAGTTCGAGACCAGACTTGCGAGCGGGAGCGCTGCCCGACAGACTACCGACGGAGCCCTGAGTTCCAGAACAGCATTTGCGGACGGAGTTGCTGCCCGGACGTATGGAGGAATCTACCATTCATCAGTACCAGAGAGGATCATACCGCCACTGTGTAACAGCTAAGGAACACATTTATATTATCTATCGATTAATTATTTTCACTATTGAAATGTATTTATTTTGGGAAGATTTAAAATCGGAGCAATAATGTATAATTAATATCACGATTTCTTGTGTGATCTTGGCTCAATTCGTACGGGAATATCTCCCAAACGAATATATTTTGATGCATGGGGATTTTCATACCATTTGTATTAACAATTGATTTGTACGGAGCTCTATAAGCAGTGCTTAATAGATTCATAATAATTGTCGACGCGTTATGTATTGCATAACCAGATATCAATCCAAATCGTACGAGAAATTCTTCCGAACGAATATATTTTAAAGTATGGGGATTTTCATACTATTTGTACTAAAATTGAATACACGGATTTATATATGAATTAATTAGTAGCATTATAATAATTACTGTATTGCGTAGGTATTGCGCAATCATTACACTCGGTCTACAACTAACTCTTTATGAATCGAGTACCTCGGTATATTCAGCTTAATAAGTGGCTTCAGAATGACGAGTAAAGGACAGAATGGGGAGATCTAACTGAAATTGGAGTTTTCTGGTTTACGAACGTTGAGCTAGGTGAGGTTGTGGATGACGCTCGTGTCATAAGCCTGGAATTCGCGCAAGCCCCTGTGAGGTACTCTTAAAAGCGGGACCTCCCTTGTTGATCGGCGTGGCCACTAGACTCGACCTTCGCGCCTCATCTTGCTCAAAAACAGCGTAAACCAACGTCGTGAATTCTCTGACTTTGGAAGGATTTTCATGCCTGAATGATATGAAATCTCAATAGAAAACGTTAACTTCTATGTCATCCTCTGTAAAAAGACAGAGCTAGAATCAGTATAAAAATCATTCACTCATATGGAATAGCTGGGATATTATAAATATGTTACTAACACCCTAACATTTGACCAAAGTAAATGTTGCAAGATGCAGAATCGTGGGACGCCGCTCTGAAAAGGCATAATGAGATTGCACAATAATTTGTAACATCGCGGACTATGCCCGCAAAGGAGGCTAATGTCGTCATCAATTCGTACCAAAAGAGTACATGATTCTTCAAACACCGGCCTAAAAGAAAGGCGCCTCAAGACAACACACATCATCAGAAACTCGTACCAAAAGAGTAAGGCCTTCTCAATTATAAGCCTAAAAGAAGGGCGTCACGGGATCACATCTCGTAAAGAAGAGATAGAGTCTCGGGATGCAGTAAGTTCCGGAGGAACAAGGGGGGTCGTTTAGTCACTTAGGAAGTCGGCCACCGGGTTTAGGCGGGCGCGGAGCCTCAACCCCTCTCAGCAGAGATGCTGAGGGTTTAAAAAACCAAAATTTAGCATTCAAAGAAACTATTATTTCATATAAACTCACGGGCTGTTGTAGAATCCTTTCGAACAAACCATCCCCGAGACCTTATCTACTTATTTATAAAGAAGTTTTGCTTCAAAATTGTCTTATTTCGTAGATAGAAAATATATGTATTATTTTCCCATGGAATTAATATGAACAGGTTCATGCACGTCTAGAACGAAACCATTCAAGGTAAGAATTTGCTAATACAAAGTGTTTATAATTATTAATTTCAGTGTTATTTAATATGTGTGAATTTTTCCCTTTGCGCCGTTCGAACGATTTTACTGGTTTGTCTCAAATCGAAAATGTTTTATTTCTAATACACGAATTCTTCTGGTGAACGTATTTTATTGTAACATAAATGTATAGATTATTAGGTACGTTAGATGTTTTTATTACGTAATATTATGCAATTGTTTCCACACTGCTCCTATAAAAGAATTTGAAGTTATTACGATACACAACGGGGTCCTTCATCCATTAGACGAATCATGTGCCAATTCAACGACGTATTACGACTAGTATATATTGTATTTATCGAGATTTAGTCGCATTTATTATTTCTAGTGAGGTTTTGAGTATTGGTTCCAGGCGCCATTATGAGGCGGAAATAGTTCATATTCATAGCCCGACTGCAATAGGTATTTTTGTCGCGTAAGAGGTAGCACTTTTAGAAATATAACTATTTTTTATGTTTAGTCCCTGACGGACAGGATGGTATAGCTGTGGCTATTTAGGTAATATACTTAGTAAATGCAAAGGGCATTAGGTATTTTCAATATAGTATGCGAACCCAAGATGTTAGAAATATTTTTAGTTAATATTTTTAGTTAATATTGTATTCAAAAGCGCACTTTTCAGTTAATAATTATTTTCAGTAAATGTATAGTTAGCACTGGCAGAGCATTAATATTGTATAGAATACATTATTTATAATATTTCAAGAAGGTATAATATTTTATTCCGCGATCCTTTTATAGTTACAGCGTATCTGTCGACCTCAGCCGTTGCCACCCGCGCCATACAACTATTTTCGCTAACATCAGACAGCAAATGACTTTATTCATTGCAATGAAATTTATATTATTTAATATTATTTACCACGACGTATTTTTGACGGGTCACCCCATAGGATTCATCACATTGTTAGCCGCGGCCAGGAGTTGGCAAATTAATTGAATATAATAGCTAAAATTAAATATCAACTCGCGGCGATTAAGCAACGGCCTTTTAAATAAATTATTAATACAAAATTCATCTTTAATACGCTAGGGAGGACTCACTATCATGCGGGATCATCACAGTGCTTACCGTGACCAGGAGAACGATATATATTGAAATACAATAAAATGCTTTATAATATTAATTGAACATCATTTCGACATTAAATACAGTCTGCTCGATATGATGAGGACCCTACTATCTACCAGGGTCATCACAGTGGTGCCGGTGACCAGACAGGAGCGTATTCGTTGGACTCATTTGCATAGTAATAAAATCATTTTGGTTTAGTTAATATTATAAATGAAAGAAAATATTTGATTATAAAAGCGGTTTTATTTAAACAATCGCGGACCACGGTCCGTAACATCAAAGAAAAAAGATTGAGCATTTATGTGAACCACGTACTGAGATTTGTAGACAAACGTGATACTAGGTATTAGAAATTTCTTTAGGTTGTTTGTCATATAGACAGTTGGCATTTTTATTATTTAATATTTTGTGAACGAAAATTATTGTAGTAATTTTGGTCCTTGTGATATATTAGTTCGATTTTGGAATGCCTGTTTCTTTGTAAAAGTATTGCTCCATTTTATAGAATATGTGATTTATTTCATATCTCATTCATTTTATGTGGTTTGAATTCAAATGATTCACATTTGAAAAATATTTTAATAATTGTTTGAATGCGATCTCACAAGTAAGCCACCGTCACAATCTAAAAAAAAGACCATCGGGATTTGCGGATCGCAGTATAACAAATATGTAGTTAGGATTCAAACGATTCACGTTTGAAAGGTTTTAATTATTGCATTTGTTTTCTCGCAAGTATGCCACTGTCACGGCCTAGGCCGTCGGGATTTGCGAATCGCAGTATAACAAATATGTAGTTGAGATTCAAACGAATCACATTTGAAAGGTTTTAATTATTGCGTTTGTGTTTGTGTTTCGCAAATATACCACCGAACACGGCCAAAGCCGCCGGGTTTGCGAGCGCTGCGTGTTGGAAAGACCGGCGACGGTTTCCCTATATAACGCGAGCGGACACGTTTCGGCACAAGCGTGGAAGATGCGGCAGAGACCCGAGACGTTTGAGGGTTTAAGGTTTAACAAGTTCGACCTTCGCGCTCGGGCTAGTACGAAAAGACAGTTAGCTACGCCGAACGGATTCGCACGGCGCCCGAAATGCAAAAATATAAACCTGTATTACGGGCAGATCACCGCGACAGATTTCAGCGCGCGCCACGGAGGGTTTATGATAGCTTAAAATTCGGTTTTAATTTAATTTCTTATATTAATATAAACTAATAATTAACCCACGCTAGATAAAATCTGTTCAGTGGCAAATATTTTCGCTTTCGAGTTATGCAATAGTAATTAATAATAATAGCAGAAAAATATAAAAGTAAAAATAAATATAAAAACCGGATAACAATTTAGTAGAAAATATAAACACGAGAATATATGAATCTAAAAGAAAAGAAGATATAAAAACGAAAACTTTTAGTATACGGGTACACAGCCATGTGAACATTTGATATATATTTTATTTTATAAAAAAAAATTATAAATCCGATGTTTTATAATATTTACTTTTCTCTTTCGGTTATGTACTTTTATGATACAAATGCAAAAAATATTTTAATAACTATCCGTCTGGTTTCATAATTAAAAATTAATATAAATTAATTTTAATAAAATTAAGGTTAATGTGAATTAAATAAATCCACACTTGTTATATATTTGTCTTATGGATATTAAAAAGGGTTTCTATATTTGAAAAAAAAAGATCTTTAAATTCAGCTAAATTTTTACAGATAATAATTACACAAAAAATTAATTGATTATAGTATCCGTACAAATCTACTTATATTATTTGATAACTTTCACGTGCATGTTTCGGAGATACCTTTTATCGTCAAGGTGTTATATTAAAAATTGTCCTAAAAAAATAAAATGTCAATCTACAATGTTGCTGAATTAATTGAAAAAAAAAATAATAATTTCCTTCATTGATTTATTATGGTTCTTAATTATTCTAATTATCTAAATGTGTTCTTAATTGTTATACACAGTTATATACGGTTCTGGTTATTCAAACTAATTATAATTTCTTTGTTGTATGCAGGATTGATAGACTTGTTCGTAATATAAACACAGACGCGTATTGTTGCACGAAATAATTATTTGAGTTTCTTGTTTTGATCTAAAAATTATTTTGATTTGAATTACAAGAATAAAATTGCGTCCATTTTTATTTACAAGACGGCCTGGCATATGAATTAAAATGGTCATACTACCGCCATCTAGCGGAAATCAGAGAAAGTTTTGAGCCTTCGCTAGTATTAGTCTATAGGAAGCGGTAATAGAGAGCGCAATATATATATACTCTTAGTAACGAATAATTAAAAAATTGGACTTGTTTTTTTTTTATATATATTCCTTTGTTTCGCTTCATTGCAACGTTAATTGAAATTGTTTTATCTTCATTAATAAATATTATATTACAATATACGTTGATATAGCTTATTTATAGGCAGAGTAGAAATAAACATCTCACTACTTCAAATTTCGTACGTATCTATATAAGGATTGTTTTAGTTTTAGGCGCAATCTTCTTGGAAATAATACAAAAGTAAATCCGGAATTAACGATATGTGAGTTTCTTCAAGTTTTGAGAAATCGTAACGCTATGATTGATAAAGCATTTATTGTTTTTACTATACATTGGGTGTATGTAGAAATCCTTTTGAATAGTGATAAAATAAAAAAGAAATTTTTCAGGAGAGCTTTTGAATTCTTCTGGAACATTTTGAAAAAAAAAAAAATTTGAAAATAGATTTTTAGTAGATTAAATAGTAGTAGCATAACGAAATCATTAGCTTCATCCACCTTCATGCGTCGTCGTGGCATTACTTTTAGATTGAGGTAGAAAGGTTGGACGTTTGGATCTTGAATAGATTCCAGTCGTATAGCAAACCGAATTATACGTTAGGAATTCTTGATTCAGTTACACACATACATCTTCTGTGGGTATCAGTGTTGGTGATGACTACTACAGCTAGTACAGATATTAGGGTTTACCTCTTCTGATTTGTAACAGTGTACTTCGTTAAACATGTTCGCGTTGTTAAAGGAAAACTTTAAAATTTTATAATGTTGAATATACTTGAGATTCTTTCATCAGCGGGGGGAAATATGGGGATGTATGCATATAAGTAGAAATTGTTTTAGGTTTTCAATAAGTTTTGGGAGGAATAATATTACAGTTATACGGAGGAGTCGCGCCTGATTATTTGACAAACGCTTAACAATTTGGGGGAAGACAGGTTAGTAAGGAATAGTTATGGGAAACTTTTCTAGACATCTGGATCCACTTCTTCTACAAACATGCGTCGTCTTTAGATATCACTCTTGAGGGTTGGCTGGAAAGTTAATTGAGACGGATAATAGTTATATATACTTTTACGTTCTACAATTATCGAAGAGGTTGTTCCTACCCTTTTCTTCATCTTCTTCTTCTTCGTCTTCTTCCTATTCGTATATGCTATCGGTTATATATATATTTTCTTTCCCCCTT
>JADDOH010007919.1:0-106741 GCA_016648135.1 Agrypnia vestita | reverse complement strand
GAGGAAAGTGTCTTCACTTTTTAGATTTCCTTAAGGGGTTACGTGTAGTCAGAGGCGCAAAAAAATAGACATTTTCAATTTTTTTTTTGAACGGTTGTTTAATGTTTTGATTGAATTCATAATACCAACGTTTTACACTATATTTTAAGTAACTATACCTAAAATTTCAAATAATATTATTAATACTGGACCACGATAGAATCTCGTTTCTCGACCCCTGTTTTGTAAGTAGTGCCTCGCGGTGTCCATCAGTGCTTCTTAGTGGTTTATCTAAATTTAATAAAACAAAAAGAAATTAGTAGTTCAATAGTTAATCTTGTGCTTAATCGAAGCTTTTTTATTTTTTTTCAAATTTAGCAAAATGGCGGTCTTTGAAAGCTTAATTATGAATTTTGAGGAAAAAAATCACTCATTTATTATTTATAAAAAAAAAAGTTTCTGTCACAAAAAAAATCCTTCGATTAAGCACAAGTTTTTAATGCCTAAAATATGATGTTTAAATTTCATTTAAATCTGTCGAGTAGTTTTTAATATATCGTGGACACCGCTTTTGAAAACGTTATTTTGAGAAAAACGCGTTTAAAGTTTTATGCATAAATAATTAATACAAATACAATTTAAAAAAATACTTACGTAGAGTCGTCTATTTCTGGTACATATAATACATCTTCTGCCGATGTGTAAGCCTCCAAGATGTCGATTTTTTTTATCTACGTCTCATTTTGCCTTCTCGAGTGACCTGATTTGCACGTTGGTCAGCAATCTTTATGCGCTCTATATCGAGTTTTTCAGCATACCGGTGTGCATTAGGTCCATAATGTAATCCTATGCATTGGCAATCATTAATATTCCTTGCATACCTTCATGATGTCTCATTATAAATTTTTGAAAATGATTATAATACACGCACAACTACCTATCGACTGCTGGGTTTCACTGCCACTGAAGTACTAATACTAAATCAAATCTCAGTTAGCCTAAAGGGTCTTATGTCTAAAAGAAGAAGTATAAAAGAAATTTCGTACATTATTCTTACAATTAAACAGGTAAAAACCGCGTTCCGCAGCAGTCGCGCCGTTTGTCAGCCCGGCCGGCTCTAGTAGCGTCCGCGTATCAGTACGGGCGGCAGCGGAGGGCCCTACAGTTATCGTTGGATATCTTTAAAACTAATAACCGGATCGCGTTGATATTTCCACACAATATTTTTGAAACATTTTGCTTTAAGAAAAAAAAACTATAATAAAAAAAAAAAAAAATAAATAAAAAAAAAAAAAAAAAAAAAAAAAAAAAAAAAAATACTAAAAAAAATTTTCGATTTTTTAAAAATCCTGACTACACGAAACCCCTTAAACACTGCGTACGTACGTCTGTTCAAACCTTTAATAAAGATGGTTTATGTCTGAGTAACACGATGTTTACAAAAAAATATTTTTTAATAAATCTATATTTTTTAAATAAAAATTATGTATCTATTTATGAGGCCAAAACTTTACAGGTGAATTCCTTGTGTGGATGAATGCCTTGGTGATGAGTCGAAAATGTTCAAGCGACTATGACCTAATTAATAGTTATGGAAATATGCAATATCAAATATTGCATTTTTTTTCAAAATTTTTGTCTTGCAAAAAGTTGAACAATCATTACAGTAACTTATATCGACTATGAAAAAGCTCGCTTTATTCGCTATAAAACAAGTCGAATCAAATAATAAAAACCCGGAAAAAATCTATTTTCAATTTTTGCAATATATGTAGGTACAGGGTTATTTGGAAAACATTAATAACCTAGCAGGACTATCCATATTCCTGCCTTGATTATGAGTCGAAAATGTTTAAGCAGTCGTAAACTAATATCAATAGTTTTGGAGGTATGCAATATAAAAGTTTGCATTTTTTTCAACATTTCCGACTTATTCTTTACAAAACGTTGAACTATCATAACAGTAATTTATATCGATTACGAAAAATTTATTCGTTTCCATACAAGTTAAATAATGCGAAAACAACACTGAAGTGAAGTGAAAACACTGCAGAAATTCCAATTGGAACGTTTTCCAATTGATATTCGAAGGTTTTTATTATTGTATTTGACTTGTATTAAAGAGAATGAATTTTTCATATTCGATATAAGTACTGTAATGATAATCCAAAGTTTTACAAAAAATAAGTCAGAAGTATTGAAATAGAAAATGTAAACTTTGATGTCGCATATCTCTGTAACTATTGACTTGTGTTAAAGTGGATGAATTTTTCATATTCGATATAAGTTGCTGTAATGATAGTCCAACGTTTTACAAAAAATAAGTCAGAAATATTGAAAAAAATGCAATCTTTAATGTGGCATTATCTCCATAACTATTGATATTAGGTCATGCTTGCTTGAACATTTTCGACTCATAATCATGGCAGGAATATGATCCTGCGAAGTTATTAATGTTTACCAAATAACCCTGTATACATATATAATTTTTTAATATTATTGTTGTTATTTTACGTTTGTTTATTTTGTAATTGACCAAAGGCACGGTCTTATGTTAATGTTAATACGATTATCTATCAATGGCTGTAAATAAACGACAAAGACTGGACGAAGCTGAAAATGAAGCAAAAAATTATTCGAATACTTGAAAATGAAGTACATATTTAGTTCAATTCAATTTATTTATTTTTAATATAACATTTACATTACAAACATATGTTTAATTCGTAAATATTATTAAAAGTAAGAAAATATACAAAAGAAAATAAACAAAATATCAAAAGTATATAAATTCATTTATATCAAAGGTGTAGGAGAATCCTGCTTCGGAAAACCCTCAAAGAGACATGGAACAGATCAATATCCAGAGTAATATTGTTTAGCATAGCAGTAGCTCTTCCAACAGGCATAACCATTGGCAGGTTGGTCCTGTATATTGTAATGTGAAACAATCTATGCTGACGTTATCTTAGGTAATTATCAAGAACATACAAACCAATGCTCTGCATAATTTCAGGATTATCGATCATACCGCGCAACAATCGATAAAAATGCGTAATCAGATACACATTCCTTCTAGTCTCTAAACTATTGTAGCCAAGCATACCCTGGAGGAACTCGGTTGGGTAAAGCCAAGGATAATGCCCACACTCTCATGTAGAGATATTTTAGAAACTTTTTTGTATTTTCTCTACCATAAGTGAGTAATTACTTAAGCTCATGCGGCTCCCAAATCATCGAGCCACTCTCGAGTCTACATCGCACCAAAGAATTGTAAAGAGTTCTCAGTACGCGGGTGTTTTCGAAAACCCTGGCTGTACGCAGAACAAATCCTAACATTTTCAATGCATTACCACTGACCGCCTCTATGTGATTGTGAAATGACAGGTTGCTCACAAATCTATTCGACGTTCATGTTAGATTTCGGTCGTTCATTTTGTAGCGATAGAATAGAGTTTTTTGGGCCATAGTGAAAGATGTAACCGAACACTTGGAAACATTAAACATAAGTACGATTCAAGTTGTAAGAGGGTGCACTGTTATCATTAATAAATAAATAAATAAAAAACTGTAAAAATTAATCATTAAAAAATATGCAAACCACGCGTCGGTGGGAAACACACTGAGACGTGTATGAGTGCACTCCACAGTGATTCCACCAATCCGTGAGCTAACTAACACAAACAAAGTTATTTAATTTGCGTATAGGCACTCACACGTTAAAACTTATTATTAAAGATCTGAATGCACTGTACCTACCCATATTTTTTTCATTTCTTACTTACTATACTTACACTGTGTCACTAGTCCAATGTACTCTAGAAAAAATATTTTTTTGTTTTCAAATGAAATATAATAAAATAAAGAGATTAGAAGCAAACATCTTCCAACCCAGCATTCTTCACCGCTTGCCTTTATCGTCTTACTTTGTTACTAATTAACTTGCCCTCTCTGCTTCCTCACTAGCTTAATTGCTATAGTCAAATTTATACATTTTTTGCAAGTAGCGTCCTCGGTCGCCACCATTTTCCAACAGAGCCATTTCAATTAGCACATGTTGCAAGTTGTCGAGTCTTACTCGGGTTATTTCCTTAAGTGCCTTTTCAATCTCCGCGTAGAGCTCTTGTTCAGCTGTGATCGCTGCGGTTGATTCATCGCATTCATCTCTTGGCAAGTCGTCAGTGACTGTGTACTGCTTCATCGCTCAGTTAGACCTTGCATACCGCTTCACCGCATAACTGTGAAGGCTTCGTGTTTCGGTCACATTCAGCTCCTTTGAAGTAGGTCTTTGGTGTGTGGTGGAAGTAGGTGCTTAGAGGTGTTTTAACCTCAATTTGATCAATTTTATTTCCAATAAGGTTTTATAGTTGCGCGATGTATTATCTTGATTAGATATTAGATTAATGTTGATATTATACGTATAGAAAAAAATTAATTCACTAAATGTTTCTGTATAGATATATACAAAATTATCAATTCTCAAATTGACACCCTGGATCTTCTTTCTAAAGTACGTTTTAGAGTTCCGTTGTCAACACGTTCAAAATATATATTATATGACGATAACACTAGAATAAATTACCACATACACTCATCACTGCCGAGACTACACAGACTGGGCAATGAGTACAGTGAGTTTGTAGATGTATTTCATAACAGCTTGACTACTTTCAAAAGAAACATGCAATCGATTCTGAGACAGTGAGGGCTTCTTATCTTCTAATGTTTTACTGTTTTATTCAATTTATTTTCTGTGTATATTTTTTATTTAATTTTATAAAGAGTTATTTTAAAATTTGTACTGCCTTTGTGATTATTATTTTAATTACTTTCTTGTGTACTTTTTTAATACTGTTTTATCTGTAAGGATGGCTATTTTTTTTACCATTTTTATCCAATGGGACTGTGCACCGTATGCATACAAATAAGTAAATAGTTCAAGATCATTCTTATTTGGGGGTGTATAACTCTATTCTTATATACATCTTAATTTTTGCGTGTTTTTATTTTTTATACTTAATAACCATAAAGGCCATGCAGTAAAAGTTGCATTGATCAAATGGAAATCGGTCGCGTTGGCAGGATTCAAGGCAGATAGATGCCCATTAAAACATTGTGGGCAGATGTCGCTCAGTCCTTGAATACAAAATATTACGTAGATCATCATCTGCAAGGAATGCAGCTTATTTTTACATTTTAATATACGAGCTTCTAAAAATCCGTGCTATTAAAATATACCACAAAGTTCAATCCGCACCTGTAATAGTTACGTCAGGATCGGAAGCATTTCGTCACCCGTCATTGTTAGAACGACGGTGGTCCGGCGGGGCACGGACACGCCATAATGCATTGTGTCGGTAATTATGATTGTGACGTCACGTGCGCAGCTTCGGCCGAAGCACATAAATAGACGTTGGCCAAGATATAGGCGCGCCGAGGACATTTCGACCTGTCCCGCCGCCGCTGCCTGCCTACTGCGCACGCGCCGCGATTACCTAATTAACGCAATAATTACCTAATTAGCAGAAAGCAATACCTTTCTCGATTGCTTTTAGGTAGTAGCCGTTTCGCTGCCGCAGCCGATGTTTCCGTTCACTTTGCTAGGTTGTGTAGAGGCCAGTGTTGACGCTGCGCAGCCACGGCTGATTTCTCGTGGAACTTGTTCAATAATATAAAAATCATTAAACATAATTTACGATCTTACGATTAACGTATCTTAAAATTCCCGTGATACACCTGCCGCCTGGTGTCAGATTATAGATGGCCTTACAAATGTAAACATACATTACTTGAATAAAAAAACAATATTAAGTATCTGAGTCACCACGTCTACCACATCCGATTCTGATTTCTAAAGCCGGTGTCTTAGTCCACCCGGTTATATCTGGTAATGGATTTTATACAAGCTATACAACGTAGGATCCATTCATGTTCAACCTGGGTTACAAATTCTTAGAGGTGCACAAGGCGGCCCCAGAAGCATTAGGCTGGGTGCAGAGCCTGTTAACTTTTTTAACCTACCTACAACAAGAATCTACACGTTGCTATTAGTTTGTTGTATCTTTGATGCATTTCTGAAATATAAATGCATTGTGGCGCACAGATGTAAAAATATCTAATCGCTAACATATGATCCCACAACTACCCGCCGTTTTATTCGCGTCATAATTTAATTCTTTAATGGGTTACGAAATTAATATACGCATCGAAAACCATACACATATACTCGAATACCACATTATTCTGTACCACTTCATGAAGAGTGGAAAACTGCATTTCTCGATCTCAAGCACCTTTTCAGCGAAGACACGATTAGCGTGGGGGCACGCCTACTTACTACTAGTAGTGGCTCGTTCGCTTCAAGCTCGTGATACCAGCTTAGTCAAGTCAGAAAAGGGTCAAGCTTCGGAGCCTGACGACCAGGCCCTTCTGGCGTCTGTGGAAGGGGTTGATGTTGCGCCTCTAGAACGCTGGACCTACCGTCTTCTCTCCCGAATGATAATTGTACGTAGTTTTCGAATTTGTTTTCGTTTTTGGTTATGCTACAATATAAATTTTATAAAGCGGCGGACAATTTACCCGTCAACCTAATAGTTTCGAGCATATTTCGAGACAAAATATCGCAGTCCACTATTAGTCAGTGGGGATTTATTTTTCTCACTATTCGCTTCTGTTCGTTTTACAAGATTCTTCTCTCCGATATCTCCTCCGCGATTGTTTTTGTACTCTGATAATTCGAAACGGGACAAAGCAAACACATTGTTACTAAAAGTAGAGAGCGCCTGTACTTCAACACACGTAAGGTCAAATTACGAAACGCCGGTAAAATTCCGACTAAACCGTGCGCTTTGCTCGCTCTTGTGGAAATTGTATCCGAACGTAGAGATTTGTACAGATCGTGGTGCTGTGATATTATAGCGATGGTTGTCCGGGGCCCGCTTTCCTTCTATCGCCGAAGAAGAATGCGGTGTTTGAGGAATTCTATTGTGTCGGCATTCTTGGACTACTTTACGCTCGCTGCTGAAATCCCACGTCATCATCATCATCATCAGAAGCAGTGATTGTTTTATCGCCCGGGCTCGTCAATATTCTCCTTCCCTCGAGGAGCAGTTTTACGCTTGTGGATTTGTCACCAAGTGCGTTATTTGTCATATTTAGTATTTCGCTCATTTCATTTTCCAATTCCAATTTTTAATACTGCTACTGAATCTTCGTCGATCATCCGTGTATACCTCCCGTCTTGCAATATATAAAAAAAGCGTGGGTGTGTACCTATAGTGATGTATAGTGTATTATACGGTGATGCACGCAGTAAATTGATCTCGAGCATAACACTTTAAGATCAAAAGATCGAGAAGATTATATTAACAACCGTCCTCTACCACGTGACTTAACGTAAACATTACAAAAAACTATTACATGATTATTACGGTAGATGCACACTCTTACTTCTAATATGGTATAGGAACAGCAAAATAAAACCAGTTTTATTTTTCTCGCCTTATCGTCTGTTATATGATAGGTATTAAAATGGGTTGGAATTATCGGGTACACCTACTATTTTTGAAAAAAAAAATTCTAAATCTAACAATTCAACAAAACGGCAAATCTCGCAACATCAACAATCATAATTTTGGACAGAAAAGTATGCAAGGAACGACAGTTAGCGATTCTGTAAAAATCTCATAGCCATAGGACTTCACTCTAGCAAGCTTCTCTCCAGCGGACGCCGTCCCTTTGGTTAATTATCATCAGACATTATCAGTTCTTCTTTATTTATTCGTATATTAATATACTTATTTCTTATTACAACTCTCCTCCGGGAATCGTGTATTCTGTTTCTCGCTGGTTAACTGTAAACTTGTGGATAAGCTCGCATCGGTGTCCATTTTTCGGCTGTGTAGGTCAAAACAGGAAAGCTACGAGTATTTTGGATGTACTGTACAGCTAGGACCATAATATCTGTCAAAAGAAATCGATAGGACTACCATTAGCCACAATATTCACTTTTCATTCAATTTCAATTTTGAGTTAAATCTCGAAGTTGAAATTTATTCGGAAGTCAGATATCATAAACACCTTTTATTTGTATAATTTTCAAATTTTTACCTGGTCCTCCAACAAAGATATTGCAATTAAAAAACTGAAAAAAATTAAATTAACATTAAAATTGAGGCTGAGAAACTGTTCCTTCTTTGAGAAATTACCCTACAAAAATTACCCTCAATAACTTTGGCTACAAATAGTACAATAACAAAAACATATTAGGTAGGTAAATATGGTAGGTATTCGATTTATAGGCCAGAATGTATTGAACACAGTGCAATTTATTTGAAAAGTCAAGGATAGCCCGGTGCTGATAATTTAGAAAATTGTTGATACCTGCAAACGCGAAAAACGGCGCGAGGCCGTAAACAGAAATGGCCGCCATTTTTAAACCAGATACAATAAGAATAAAACTTAAGAAAATGCATCAACAAAATATGATTTTATCTTAAATGGTTAAGCAATCAGTGCGGGTTAACTTGAAATGGATTACCCCTACTGTGTGACATCAGTCATACATGACAATTTAGCCCAGAAATCTTCTGCTGTTCCATGACCGATTAGCAGGCTTGGTTTCGACCTCTCTATTATAATTCTATCGCTTAAATATTACCCGCGTAATCTAAATATAATAATTTCGTTGTCTGTCTGTCCCGTAAGTCCGTAACTTCTTGGAATTCACTGCTAAAAAAATTAAATTACGCGGCCGGAGAAAGATCCGAACCTCGAAAGTGCAGATGGGTATGCGGCAACCAACCGACATAGCCACCGCCGCTGCTCTATGGTCCGTCAAAAATTACTATATATACTACATATTGTACGGCCTCAGCTAAGAATCATTAATTTACGCCTTCTGCGTTCGACGTTTGACAGCTTTTTTATTTTATTGTCTATAAATAAATAAATAATATTTAAAATATGCTCCTTGATTTTTCACAGGTGTACGGGTAGTATTAATAATAATTGTAAAATGAAATACGATAACCTTAGTGTTTTTCATGCGAGTACCGTTAATTTTAATCTGCTCCGCCTGTGTTTGAACACCTCCCTCGTGATCAAGATAAATTATAGAAATCTCATCGAAACGAAGCTATTTATATAAGAAACGTGTATGGAAGTCTTTTTTATACGATGGCGCAGGGCTTATAACCTGTATGAGCTGGCTTAAGTGATCACACTACACAAGGCAACGTTCACCAGTTGCAAGTAAATCAAGGTGATTAGCAAAATACACTAACAGGAATGATGTACCGCGAAATAAATAAATGAACAGCAAGCTAAAATTTTACTATGCACCTAAAAACACGTCTTTAATCAGTGCGTCCTAAAACTTCACCTAGTCTAAATATCCGAGAGTTGGGAGCGCCTGTCCTGCGCAGCGGTGATCCGCCCGGGAATTGGGCAATGGCCGCCCACTCTTCAGTGATTTGGATCACTTTGGGAGTAAAATACTTCTAAATTGAATCATCGCACGCGGTGCAGCTTTCCATCACTTGAAATTCCTCGCTTGATTCAATTTAATATCCCCATTATGTCTCGGTATTTTGATGGCTTTGTTACGAATACACTCGCGACTAGGGTCACCATACGTCCTGTCCTCCTTCCACCATTAAATGTACTTTTGGTTTGTACCGCTTCACACATTCAACTCTCTCGCGGTGGTTGTTGACGAGAAGAGACCTTTTTTATTTTTATTTTTTTAACAAAAAGTCAACAGGTCATTAATAGATGGTCCTAGACTGACATTAGGTTACAAAGTATTAATATTTTGTGAAAATTTTGAATATGATATAATTACACAATACACTTTTTACGATAAATTAATAATAAGTAATGAATAAATAATGAACTATTATTGTAAATAATATTCGGACCAATGCAAATCAATAAATACAATTTTAAGAATGAGTTCCAGATTAATAAGTTTTTAAATAATATTTAATAGATTGCTTATGATTTATAAATAATGCCTTAATGATAAAATCAATCGTAAATAATATTCAGATTAAATTATCGAAAATCGATATTGATTAACAAGTTTTAACATAACACAATACGCCTTTTATAAATAAATAATAAATTATTAATAAAAAAATGCCTTAATGATAAATAAATTGTAAATAATATTCAGAATAATATAAAAACCAGCACAAATCAATAAATACAATTTAGGAATGAATTCTAGATTAAGTTTACGTCGAGTTCACGGGTTCCAATGTCAACACTGTGTATCTATGACGAGCATGTGTTACACGCTCGAGCGACCGTCAGTCAAATTTATAAATATTTCACTTTTGAACTGAGCCTGTGTCATAAAGAATATATCAAGGTTGTCGTCTCTGGATGATATCTCGTTATAGTGGTTGATCATTTTAGGTAGAGGAGAGGAATAGCCCAGATTGGTGTTAAAAAACTTAGTGACACAACCCTAGTCCCTAGCGAGACCTTTACACTTATGAGTACAATTATGCTTCAAATTTCAATCTATTATGGTAGGATACCATCACAAAATTTTTGTGACAAATTTCCCCTCACAGATGCACGCGTGGGTGCATACACACATATAGGTACATACATATTCACACACACACACACACAACCAACCAACCAAATACCTAATCTTCACATGTATTGTACTTGTACTCCTGTAGAATTAGGGTTTTTGGCTGTAAGAAAACCTGTTAACGAAAAATAAAATTAACTAATTTATTAATAGCATAAAGAGTGTATTTTCTACCACGGTATTATCCTAATTGTCATAAAATATTATTACATTGTACTGTCGTGTCACACCCGTTGATAATTGTGTTAAAAATTAAATTCAAATAGTACACTACATCGGAGGCTCTCTTTTATTCTTAAAGTAAGTTAAAATATTCTAGCCTTCGAAATAGTATTAGAAAATTCCGTAGAATTTAAATGTTCATCGTGAGATTCTTCCCGAAATTAGGAAATTCGTGGGAACTGTAATACATAAGAAGCTGTTGAGACAAAAATAAGTAAGGAAAGACATATTATTCTGTCTATGCACGGGTTGCATGATACATGTTTCACGCCTACTAGTGATTTGACTTAAATGTTCATACTAAAAGTTTCTAATCTTACATTTTTTCCGTTTTCAAATGTCCCCTATTTCACAATATGTTTAGGTATATGTGTGTTCTAAAACATAATTACTGGATTCTGTCCACAGACTTTTAATTATTAATTAATTAAGTTATATTACAGATATCTCACAGAGACGAAGCTATTTATATAGGAAAGTATGTATAAATGTCTTTATTGGGTTTTTACAGGGCTTTCGACCTGTCTTCAGGCTGACTTAAATGGTCACTTTACACAATGCAGCTCTCACCGATTCCACCCCAAGAAAAGCCATATACTATCGCATAGTTGCATCAATTATTTGAATCATTCAGATAAATAACATGTTTATACAATTTTCATAATATTGATAATGTGTGATTGTTCTTAGGTAACGTTGTGTTGTGTAAAGTGATCACTTAAGCAAGCTTCTTAGGGTCGTAAGTTCTGTGGCTACTCTATAAAAATTTCTAAACATGTTTTCCATATAAATAGCTTCGTCTCTGTGTAACTTGTATAATTATCTTATTTAATCAATGATTTGAAAATAAATTGTCCTCGTTTTTTTAATTTTTGCATTTAGTATGACAGTGACTGGGCGGCTGGCGCGGATAATCTAAGTAACCGGTAGGTGTCAGCTCGTGCACATCATGACATGTACTTTTATGTTGATATATTATTTTTTCTTAGTTCTGTTCTTGCCAAAGGTCAGTCGTGCCCCTTAGCCACTTGGCAGACGAAATTATTGCGACTTATTTGTGGAAGCCTTCATCTGTGCAGTTTTTGGGCGCCCTGCCGACATTCCACTACACCTTGTTGAACCACCATCTCCTTATGTTATTCTCGCATCTTGTAATGACACAAGATTAAGACAAACATTCAGTATTACGTAAATTTCCCGAGGTCCCGCGGGCTGTCCTTTTTAAGCAATCCCTATTTCCAGAGCGTATATCCGGTTCTATTCCCAGGATAGCAATAAAGCATAACAATCATATATATACCGTTACTATAGGTATAACTACATTGCGCTGTCAATGTTGATGTTTGAAAGAAGTCTTTACATTTCGCATAAGTTGTATCTTCCCACATTCCTGTAGCTTTATCTATTTGATCATATTTAATACTAGCTGTTCGTACCCGGCGTTGCACGGGTTTAGGATTGAGTTGAAAATAAATTTGTGGGAGGAAACAAAGGTTTGATTCAAACAGTATAGATTTGCATCGAAAATATATCAGAGGGAGGAGAAAGAGTAAACTAGAAGGGAAGAAATGTCACCTTTGTTACCCGCCGGGTCCTAAAGAAAAAGTTTACAAATTTTAAGTCCGACCGGTAAAACGGTATAGATTTGCATGGAAAATATATCAGGGAGAAGGAAAGGGGTAAAAGAGGAGGGGGAATTGTTATCTGCCGAGTCCTAAAGAAAAAGTTTCCAAATTTTGAGTCCGATCGGTCAAACGGTACAGATTTGCATCGAAAATGAATCAGCGGAGGGGAAGGGTTAAAATAATAGGGGGAAATGTCGCGTATGTTACCCGCCGAGACTTTAAGAATAAGTTTCCAAATTTTGAGTTCAATAAGTCAAACGGTACAGATTTGCATCGAAAATATATCATGGGGAGGGGAAGGGGTAAAAGAACAGGGGGAAATGTCGCCTTTGTTACCCGCCGGATCCTAAAGCATAAGTTTGCAGAGTTTGAATCGAATCGGATGAACGGTATATATTTGTATAGAGGACAGACAGACAAACATTGAGTTTTATAGGTATAGATTTAGTAGCGGAAGTACTTTATGACGATGGAAATATAATTTCCTGTTAAAAATGGATGTGGTCTACCACAGTAGGTATATACAAGCTAATATAACGAACGAACGCGAGCAATTCCTACTCGGACATATCTGTAGTGTACCGTTCCAGCTCTAATACGGCACACGTGGTCCACCGTTACAGCCGAGTAGTGCCAAGCATCCGACTCTACCTAGCGACAGATAATGTCAATACATTAAAGTGGTTTGTGTCTTGGCTATATGTACGGTGAAAATAAAACTCCCATCTGGCACGTTTCGATCCTACAATAGTCAGATTCCATAATTGCTCTGCCACGACTGCCGAAAGGGAGCTCGTAGATATTGTGGTATGTACATAAATATAATAAATGCACACCGTTGTAGGGTATATATAATGTTTAATATGTATAAATATATAGGTAAAATACCAAAAAGAGTACTCCAAATGGGCGGAAGCCATTTATAGGTATATCACTCGCCACTTGTTACACACATGTTCTGAACGCCAGCTCTTAATAACATTTTTGTGCTGGTATTCTCCGACGATCATTTTCTGAATGTGGAGTCTTCCCTCAAATACGAATTAATACGGGTTCCATCCCGAAACCACATGTTGCCTTCTTACTATATTTAGGTGATACCTAAATTCTATAAAACTTTATTTTTCTTTAATTTAAGACATTTAAAATTGACGTATCTCCCTATCAGACGTTGAACCGTGTGACGTCAGCAATTCATCCATAACGTGATAGTCGTATCACTCCTCGGCGCAATACAAAACACAAATTATTTAAAAAAAATATCCGATAACCTTCTTAACTCATACCTACCAGGAATTAAAATAATTTGTTATAGAAGAGGTATTACCTGGTATACCCATCTGCAAGATCACCTTTCTTGTTGTCACCGTTTCTTATTATATTATCAAGCTAAAGTTAACAAGTACAACCTATTATTATGATTGAGCTTAAAACGCGTCGAGTAGTGCGTTGTTCTTCTATTACCAGCTTCAAAATTTAATCAAATCTTATATTTTTTTTAAAAACGGATTTATTTCTTTTCATCCATAAGTCACAAAGTACCTCAAATAGATTTTATATAATATTCACAATTCGACCATTTTTTCATTGTTTTTTTTTACTTAAAAAATATATTCTCAACAAATACAGAAGCGGTGCAAGATAGGGGAAGACGAAAACGCCTAGTCGAGACTTTGGGCCCTCGCACTTCCTGCGATAAGGAGATGAAAATTAATGATAACTATGTGTAACCCGTCAAATATTACGGTACTTGTATATGTCGGTTCCTAAAGAATAACTAAAAAAGAAAAAATATATACTTTAAAGAAGTTACACGAGTTACGACGGATAGACAGACGGGTGGATGGGTGGACAGACAAGGAAATTATTATAATTGGCATTCGAATAGTGACAGAAAAAGTTTCAATCTTCTGTCAGTGGCAGTTGGCCATTAAATATTTAACCATCCTAAAAATATGTAAATTTTATTTACACTACGTACACTTCGACATTTTCTTTGAACGATTATTTCTTCATACCAAAGGACTATAAAATTGTACAGAGATGAATTCAACCCCTTCATTGGGCGAGGAGATTGGGTCACAGCGGAAGTAGGCCCCCTTCACGTATATTTAAGAAATTTATATTGCAGTCAAAGTATTTATTCTCGCGTGATTAAACACCCCAGTAAACAAAACGTATTTTTGCAATAGACGTGTTTTTTTTTTTAAAATCATATTAGTTCCAAACCGAGTTTTTTCAAGTGAAAACGTATTTTTGCAATAAAGCGCGACTTGTTTACTAATGCATTATACTTTTTAAGAGTATTTAGTAACCTTTTCATAATTGTTTCAAAATTTACAAACTCGTAGTAATTTTCAAAGCAAGAAAACACTTTGTGGCTTGACATTATAAGAAATTTAAGGATAAATAATAATATAATAAATAAATAAACACTATATTATAATTGTCAGTCTATATTATAATTGTCCTGAAGAAGGTTGAGTCCAACCGAAACTAGTTGACAAATATATAGCAATAAAGTGGTTTAAAACATAGTACTTAATTTATCCTTAAATTTCGTAGTAATTTCTTTAAATAAGTCAAACATTTTCTTAAAATAGAGATGCGAACACGGAATACGTGTCACATCAATATTCTTACTATTTTCAAACTAAGCTAAACCCTTGTGCTATGAAAATAGGACTAACTTGCTGGTCTGGAGTAAGGTTCGAACCCACGACCTTTGGATCACGAAGCGAGAGTCCTAACCACAAGATCAACTAGCTACTCATATTGGAACCAGACTGTGTGGAAACAGACCAATAAATTTACGTTAGCTCATGTATATATATTTTCTCTGTACACACAGATGAATTAGGATCACGTATTGTATGTATTATGATTAAGGAATCGTCTGACCTGTTCACTGGTACTGCAGCCGGACATTGTCAAGACTCAAGGTGTTCCTCACCTGCCACATCTTGGGCAGGCTTCTTCGTCGCCACCTGCCGTCAGCTCTCGCGCAGCTGTGTCGTGTGTCGATGCACGCAAAGAACTTCATTGTCGAGTAACGAAGCCTTTCAATTTTTAAAACCATTCCTGCAACTCGGCGAGGGAGGGAAATGAATATTTTTTGTGCATATTTATTATAACGACGAATGACGGTAGTCTTGTGATTTACCAATTCATACAAACTATTTCTCATTTTCAGTTAACGTATGCCTATTAAATATTTAAGTGTTGTCACCTCGGCGCAATTGCATTTTACCAGAAACACAGATCACATATTAAGGCAGAGTAACAATGGTGATATGAAGAAAACAAGTGGATCAAAAGAATTTTTGAAGACATGCTTTTAATATGGGCTAACAGTTCCACCGCGAGAAGGTGAAGGAATGGCACGTGGGTGAGAGAGGTTAATTGCAGGAAATACGGCGATCATTGAGCAGTTAACAATTAACTGTTTTTTTCCTAACCATATCTTATCCTGATTTCTGTTGCCGGTTAAAAAAAAGTCATATCACCGAAAAGGTCTACATATTCGGCCGTATTCTGAATTAAGCAGTATTGCTATTTTTTTATCTTGACAGTTATGTATAACATTGTAATGCCGCCAATTTTGACGTTTTAAGTTTAACAGGTTTGAAATTAATGAATTCAATGATATGAATAATGAACAATTATTGAGACATAGATGTAATGCTTATAAGATATAATCATAAACATATGAAATAAATAGAAGCAAAGGAAGGGTCCGATGCTTTGCGTGAAACCGGCTTGCATAGCCCGGGTGTACTCGTAAACTATGCGCCTCGGGTTTAAGTTACTAAGGGATTTAATTATGCAAGAATAAATACTTTCAATGCATAAATCCGAGGGGGGCATACTTCCGCTGTGTCCCAGTCCCTCGAAGAAGCGGTTTAGTTCAGCTCTTCACAAGTATATACTCCGAGTTTAGTCATTTTGTGTAAGTCCATCTTCAATAATAGACTCTGTATAAATACATATACGACTCCTTAGTGTTGGAGGTTGCCAATCAACTGTCTACAAGTCTACTTTCTGTCTTCACGTCTACTTTGGATGCAATGGTTGTAGCTGTCAAAATAATATCAATGTCACGTGTCCTTAATAAATAATGTCATGACGTTACCAATAGTAAATGAGATTAGAATATAAAGTGTGTCTTATTTCTACATCTCCTTGACAGTTTCGTTACAAATTTTGTCAGATAGGCCGACGACGCAGTATTCTGGATATTTTATTTTATTTTTTAACACTACCGCAGACCACGAGGCTTTACCCAATATGAGAAGTCAGTATCGTGCCCACTAGACTACGAGGGCCGTTGCGTGGGATTACCTCTAGATAACTCTACTCGCAGTAATAAGTACTGCGTAAGTAGTAAGGTGACTAGTTCGCGAATCCTCTCTAACTCGTAATGTCAGTGTACATATTCTGTAATTTTTTTACGGCGTATTTGATTTCAAATGATGAACTTTGAGACAGATTTAATAACACGCGTCCCCTCTGACTGACTGGATGGGTCTGACCAAAGTCTGGTTACAAGGCTGGTCGTGCATCAGCCGGAGACCAGCCGCCGGGTGGTGGCGTGCCCGGCAGCGTCTCCGACCGTCCGCGCCCCACCGTCGCGACGACGAAAGCGACAGTTGGCGATAAGAATGAGGTGTATATTAAACGGATTCCATCTGCATAACTGGCCGTGCGAGCCGACACGAGAAACGAAAGTGATTCGTAACCGAATACCTCCGCTCAGGCCCGGCGCGGGCGATCCGGCGCACGCACTCGTCACGGGCGACGCCGGCCGCGGCCGCGCGGTGGAAGAATGCAAATCCGCGAAAGTGAAAGAAGGCCGCATTCTTCACATTTCCAGTCTTTAAATTATCTCACTTGAGCAATCGTCACATTCAGCATTTAGGCACATTCCTGGTGCAATCAGATTTACGTAATTAGGGAATATACTAACCGTACGTACACCCACGTGAAAAATCACTGAACATAATTTAAGTATTTATAATTTATAGAAATAAACTTTGTTTACACCACTTCTTTATTGAAAAAAAATCAACATGTTTCAGAGCCCATAGCCCCTTAGTCAGGACACAAATGTATACCAACAAACTTAAATTTAAAAATCGTAGTATAGATAATCTATATATTAAAAAGTTGTATATGGAAAATGAATAATAATAAAGTACCTACTTAACATGAAAATAAATTTAAAAGACTGGAAATTTATAAACACGGAAGTTACGGATCTACGGTACAGACAGACAACGAAATTATTATATTTAAATTGTAATTCGTTAAAAGTATCGCTTCTTTTGCCTAATCTTGTATCGTGACAGCAAATGTATTTTTTTTTAAATTTTCTTGTGTCGTGTAAAATGATGCATTGCAAAATATTGTCATCAACTCTCTTAAAAGAAAGCGTTTGCGATGGTTCAGGAATGTGACTTGAACGCAACACAATCGTATACCTACCCAAAGATTTTCTGTATGTTGAACTAGGTCAGGGGTCGGCAGTTTGGCAAGTGAGAAGAGCCAAATTGTTTTGGATACAGGATAATATATGTAATATACATGTACCTATATTTATATGGATTTTTGAGGAAAAAAGGTTCGATATGTTTTAATATTGTAATAATTATGTTATTAGTAACGTAAATGTTAAAAATGTAATAAGAACGACGTCCATGCATGGCTTTTGATAACTTTACTTTATTTGGCAAACAGCTTCTTATTTTTGATTGAATACATGATTCTAAATTTACATCCATTTTTCTGCTTCTATATAAATTAATTTTTTATTAGGTTCATAGTTGAGAATGTTTGTTCGCATATATATCTAGAGCCACAAATTGTGAGAATACTAAAACTTTTTAACTCATCATATGTTTCAAGCAAACTATTCCATGTGTATCGAATAGGTATTATTGTTTCTATTTTAGGCAGCTGTTTTATAGCTGTCCACTTGTATCCAATCAAATTGGATTTTTCTCTTTCGAGTTATTGTAGGTATACGTCTTCTTCGTTTTTTTCGCATAATAACATTTTTTCTTCTAAACCTGAAGCAAATCGTTTCAGTACGTTATCTCTGGAAAGCCACCGAACCTTATTTTGCAGAAGTTCAGTCAAGATGCTGTTCGTTACTTTGATAACGAAGTTAATTGCATTAAGATTTCTTCGGGAAATGTTTAGGCGCAAAGCGCCTCTTGGTGTACTCAGTGGAACGTGAAAATGTTTCTCCTTAAAATTGAAACTACTCCATTGCTTTACACCTGTCATACTTTTAGCTTCATCAGTAGCAATGGAAATAATTATATTTAGGTCAATTCCAGTATTTAACAGATATGTTTCTAGAGCATTCGCAATATCTTCTGCGCGTGTTTTCCCTTGAGCGACAGCAGTCCAAGGATTTCTTCTTGGGACCTTGTGCCGACATACATTGCACAAAGAGGGTTAATTGTGCTGTATCTGTCGCACAACTCATCAGTTCCAATTGATATTGCGGAAACCAGCTTAGTGTCTTTAACTTTTTGCTCTATTACATTTGAAGACATTCAGGCAATTCTTTTATTCTTTTCATGATCACTTTTTTATTTTTAAAGTCATAAAAAAGCTTTTTAACATTCAGATGCTTTCATAAAGCATTCTTTAATGTAACACCATCTGTGAAGCTTTCCCCCTTCCAGAGATTTCTAGAGAGACCGCAAAGCTAGCATAATCGACGATATTTGTACTATGTATCCAGTTGTCAAATAAGGAACTCGACTTCTAATTTTGACGCTGAAGTTCTGAGGTTATGACTAAAGAGCCGCAAACGTCCATGCAAAGAGCCGCATGCGGCTCGCGAGCCGCTTATTCCGACCCCTGAACTAGGTCAACGTTTACTCCTTAAGGATTTATATCTTTAAAATTGACATTCCCTTCATTCAGTGGGATAAATATGACAGGGATAGATCATAATACAAGAATGCTGGACTGCAAGAAGCGTCGGCGGTCTGAAGGAATCTAGCAGGGCAGGTACTGCCAAAAGTACAAGAAGTACTGCAGGAAAGAAGTATAAAACGTGCGGGTCGCGTATTAAACTTTATAGACCAAAAGAAAGCAAACTTTATAGACCAAAAAAACTAAACCAAAGCTGCCCGCCTTAAAAAACTCGAATGTTGCAACATTCACCCGAGTCGTCGAATATTCTGAAGTTTTTGCTGGTTAAAAATCAGCTTATTCACATTATAAATAAGATGTGAAACCTTTTTTCTTACATTTGACAAAAAATAGTTAATGGAGTTAGATAGGTTTTGATTTTCAACTACTCATTTGTAAATCTACTTTTTAAATATCCCTCTGATGGAAGAGGGGGGTGGGGGGCAAAATGGCGCTGGCGCATGTTCAGTATGACCAATAATGAAAAATCTACGTTCTGTAGTGGAATAAACACTGTTAGCCGCAATAAATTATAATAGCGATCTATAATTTTATATAGTTGTCTAAACCCTTCATTATTATATTAGGTCCTTACATATGAAATTGGCGTTTAGTATGGGAGGAACATAAAGCCGATTTTTTTTATTTTAATATATTTATTTAATCAAAGTATGTACCATTGCTATCTATGCATTTTTGCCATCTCATAGGTAGTTCATCGATCCCTTTACTAAAAAAACCATTCGGACGGGAATCAATAAAATCTTTGAAGGCGGTTTGGACTGCCCCATCGGAGTTGAATTTTTTCCTTTGCAAGAAGTTATCCAAATTTCGAAAAAAATGTTAATCTGTTGGGGCAAGGTCCGGAAAGTACGGTGGATGTCTTAGACATTCCAATTGAAGCTCCTCTAATTTGGTAGCCGTCTGTTGGGCAGTGTGTGGTCTAGCGTTATCATGAAGCAGCAGTGGCCTAGAGCGATTAACCAGCCTCGGTTGTTTAGCAGCTAGCTTTTCCATCATGGTTTGCAGTTGCTGACAATAGACATCTGCCGTAATCGTCTGGCCAGATTTAAGAAAGCTGTAGTGAACGACACCAGCACTAGTCCACCAAACGCTCACAAGTAACTTTTTTGGAGTCAATTTTCGCTTGGGGCATGGTTTGGCTGGTTCGACAGGGTTCAGCCATTGCGATGAGCGCTTCCGATTATCGTACAGGATCCAATTTTCATCACAGGTAATGATTCGATTTAAAATCCCTTCATTATTGTGCCGGTTGAGTAATGCAACGCAGCAGTCAACGCGCGTTTGTTGATTTGCTTCACTCAATTCGTGAGGTACCCACCTTTCAAGCTTTTTCACCTTACCAATTTGTTTCAAGTGGATTAAATCAGTTTTATCACTAACACCGCAGCCTGCAGCTAACTCGGATGTGGTTTGCGATGGATCCGCTTCCACAATAGCCTTTAATTCTTCATTATCAACTTTGGTCTCCGGCCGTCCACGGGGCTTGTTCTGCAGATCGAAATTTCCAGAACGAAAACGTTGGAACCAAAAACGCACTGTGTTTTCTTTTGCGGCACCGTCGCCATACACATCATTAATCCTTCGAGCCGTTTCTGCAGCACTGGTGCCACGGTGGAACTCGTACTCGTAAATAACGCGATATTTCAAGTTTTTCATTTTGTAAACTGAGTAACGCAAAGAAAAAAACAATTGAGGAAAAAACAAATGAATTATAATTTTCAAAACACAAACACATGAGCAAATAGCTGTATAAATTTGGATTTGGAATTCCTAGCCAAAGAGAAGATATTTGAGATCAAATTTGCCAGTACGGCAAAACGCCAATTTCATTTGTAAGGACCTAATATATTTTAATCACTCGCATTTCTAGACTCGGTTTATATGTAATCAACATCCCAATTATAATAATTTCATTGTCTGTCCGTCCGTCCGTCCATCCGTCTGTCTGTCCCCGTTACTTCGTGTAACGACCGTAATTTCGTTCGAGTTTACGGTTAAAAAAACAAATTAAACGGCCGGAGATGGGGCTTGGAACTCCGTACGAGCGAACTCGAACCCGGAGACCTAGGGAAGTTGCCACCATCGCATGTGCGGGACCCTTGAAAATAAGACTACATATTATATGTAAAACCGAACCGTTAGTACCATTTTACACTAAGTGCTTATAAACATTTTCTCCGCGACCGCTGGCGTCTTCTGTTTGGTGTAGTGGCAGGATATCCGGGGGACTCGGGTTCGATTCCCAGTAACGGAAGTTTTTTCTCTTTTTTTTAAATTTTATTTTGATGTTTATTTTATTTATAATATTAATTTTTTAATTATATAGTCGCGTTAGTTTTACCCACGCACAATCACCAGGGTTTAAAATAGTAGGTGCCATTATCTATCTGCCTGGGAAAAAGATGTTGAAATATTTTGATAAAAGTCGTTATTATTATTTCATGGGTGTCGGCTATAAATAAGTAAATATTATTTAGGAACCGGCATGCAAAAGTACCGTCATTTTTGGCATGTTACACTTACTATTTACTATAAATAATCTTTTCAGCGAGACCTTTTGCAATTATTGCCGAGGACACGTCGCTATTGACTACTACTATACTGGTTGTGTAACAATGAATCCTGTTGATAAATATGGACGCAATTAAAATCGAAAGCATTGTTGCATTCTTATGGGCAAAGTGTGCGTGCTTTTCTATGCGTTGTTCCAAACTTGATCGGTACCCGCGGATATAAATATTTGAAATATCTCATTAAGATTTGCTTCGCTTTATCATAACATTCATAGCATCGTATCCATCACATGTATAATATATTTTAGATAATTGAGTATTAACACTCTACGAATATGTACAAAGCCCATATTTTATGAAATATCTTCTTATTATAATATTATTTTATGAAATATCTTCATCGGTTGTATCATTAGTTACGAGTATGTCATCGATATCTGTGGTGTGCAAAATATCTGATGATATTTTTGGCGCATAATATGAACTTTGAACCCTATCCTTGTAAACGAACACTACATTAGACTGCATCTCGTTATTGTGGTTCAATCATTTTCTTGAATATCTTGGTAGTTGAATTACGAAGGGCAATGAAATGTCATCTGTTGCATTAATTCTGTGATAGTTTTGCGAATATGTGTAAGGGTAATTAACTTTTTTTCAAAAACTTCTAAAAATCGCTTAATAGTCTATCTGGTACCCCACGAACACTACATTAGACTGCATCTCGTTATTGTGGTTCAATCATTTTGTTGAATATTTTGTTAGTTGAATTACGAAGGGCAACGAAATGTCATCTGTTGCATTAATTCTGTGATAGTTTTGCGAATTTGTGTAAGGGTAAATTAACTTTTTTTCAAAAACTTCTAAAAATCGCTTAATAGTCTATCTGGTACCCCACGAACACTACATTAGACTGCATCTCGTTATTGTGGTTCAACCATTTTCTTGAATATCTTGGTAGTTGAATTACGAAGGGCAATGAAATGTCATCTGTTGCATTAATTCTGTGATAGTTTTGCGAATTTGTGTAAGGGTAAATTAACTTTTTTTCAAAAACTTCTAAAAATCGCTTAATACTCTATCTAGTACCCCATGATTTATGAAAAATGGTATGAAATTCCCTTTTAGACATGCTGATTGATTAAAAATACGTATAAGCTGACGTTGTGTTCTTGTTGATTATTAGCGACGAGCTAAACCTTTATTTTAACTGTGGTAGTGAGATTTGTGACTATATATTTTTTTATTCGATATTTATAGCGTTAACTTTGTGGTTGGATATAATTATTAATTTTAATTAAACAACTTTGTACTAACTAAAGTTTGCGTTCGCCATGATGAAAATACAATGGTATGGAAACCGGTAGACGTAGAGTTATTAGTTAAATGGTTAATACAAGGTTTTTTTAATTAAAAAGTAAGATTTGTGACTGATTGTAGGTATAACTACAGTTGGTAGGTAACTTATTATTCGTAATTCAACTAAACACTCCAAGTGATAAATCTCAGTTACCAATAAATTGTTACAATCGAATACCAATCAAACAATCACACACGACATAACTACATATTTCGGATTCCGGATTCAGGATTCGGATTTGACATCGCATCGCTCATTTTGTCCTCGGAATTGTGAACTGAGTTGGAAATTAGATTCGACGATATTTCCGGTCATCTGCATTTAGGAACTCGGTTGAATGCCACGTGCGTGTGCAAACGCACACCAATAAGCCGAGAACGAACGAAATCGCACAATTTCCCCTCTCAAGTACGGTAACGGGACGGTGCGCGCACAGAGCGGCCGCCGGTCCGCGCAGCCGCGCATTCCTCGCTGCAGATAACATTGCATAAATAGTTTAATGAGATCGTCGATAAACACTCGATACTGAATCGTTTCATAAATACATCTAAACGTATTGAAGTGCAGCGAATCTCATTGGTTCGCCAGCCGAAGCCCTCCCACTTTTTTCCGAGAAACTCTTTCAATTCACACACATCGTCAGAGGAACAGGCGGAAAAACACACGCCGCATTCCTCTGCCCTGATTGTCCTTGGCTTCTTTCTGCCACATCTGAGGGCACATAATAAGGTATTAATTATACCTGATAATCGGCGTCACTGTCGCCGTATCGGACGGTTCTTTTAACGAAATTTGGACGTTTTCGCTTTCTACCTTATTGTTTTAATGAAACAGCATTCTTATTCTTATGAAAAAAAATTACAGTATTATTCAGGTCGCAGACATTATATCACGGAAGAACAGTAGACGCACGAATGGCACGCACAACCAAGAGTATCAAATATACCCTCAAAAACGCTCGCAGTGGGTATAGTTATGTAACAGTATATAATGGTGCTGTTGGCGCAATTTGACTAATATATTGTCACGGGATTGTGGAAGTAAAATGCAACACTGGAATCGAATAAATAATTAAAGCTAATTTTTTGGACACGAATTTAATCGGAGCTCCTATTCAGTTCGGAGTTCTTTAATTTACACTAAATTTCGTAATTCGCACAAATTATAACTCGTCTGTGGAATACTTTATTCGCGCTGTCTGTTGCTCGCCTACCGGATGCGCTTGTTTCGCTTTCGATGGCGTTAGCCCGCTGTCAAAGATAACTCGCGCGCTCGCTTGCATCCCTTTTATACATAAAATTTATGTTAGTTCTTTTTTGCACCTCGATTGGTACGGAAAGAAACATTTAATGTTGGTTCACGATGCAACAAGAATGTTCGACAAGTTTCTCCGTATTTCTAATGATTTATGGTTTCTTCGAGAATAGTGTAGTTGATTCTCGATTCATGTGGACTATTCGAGAGACTTGTAATGCGTTGTTACCACTGTTTTAAGACTCTCGTGACAATATTATTTTGTTCCACTTCCTGCTTTATCTTACCGATCCTTACGGCGTAATCTGCCTGCTAAGCGCACGGCACCCCACAACCGAACCGGGCACAAACAGTTGGGACGAAGGTTTGCGCTTCGAGCGGAGAGCCGGGCCGGTACATTACGAAGCGTGACGCGGTACATTAAAAAATTTGACCGCCAGCCGTCATCATACACATTTTTGTGAAACCTCCAAACGTGGCTGTTCTGTGTGACGCCGTGCGTCCTGACGAGAACAAACCGAAGGAAGCCGCCGCAGACGTGCAAAAAATAGTGTCAAATAAATAAAATAAAATATAAATCATTAATCTATGTAACAATGTCCGTCACCAACGCTGCCAGATGTTTCTAATAATACTACCTAATGTATAGTATAAAAATGGGGTATAGGTATCTAAAAGAAACAAAAAAGTATAATTCTTTATATAACAATGTCCGTCACCAACTCTTCCAAGACACAAATAGCACTGTTCTCACAGCCTGAACTCGCGGCCGAAATATATAATAAAAGTACGTCATATTTTACGGTTTATAGCTACTAGTATGATAATATATGTGATAGGAATTTTACGAGAATTTTATTTTGTTTTTTTTTTCCAAATATATACTTAGGTAAAAATCACTCATTTCCATTTAATTTAGAGAATACACATGACTGAAGGGTATTAGAAAAAACTCAATTTTTGTTTCTAATCCCTTCATATGAAGCATGTCGCATCAAGGCCTAGCAGCCCTAACTGTTACGATAATAATACGATTGAGAATAGGAGTTTTATTTCTTTATGTACAAGTTATAATCACTTGGAATGCGAAATGCATTCAGAATGAGCGCGGATCACGCCAGCAGTTTCCTCCAGTGTAGCGTGGCGTCTCCAGCGAGCGCCGGGAGCAGTCAGCGACCTTGCAAGAACGCGGTTTCACCTCGGCGCTGAAATTCTCACAGTAATGTCTTCATTCATTATTGTTCTGTAGTTCCGACCGTCGCACGGTGGACGGTTTCATACAACGCTAGCAGGAAAAAAATACAAAAGTCGTAGAGTCATTTTACCTTTATTTCACTGTGATAATATCAAAAATAACTAAATTATTAAAATCCGTTGAAAGTTTTATAAAATATTACACGGCATATACTTGGTAACATCGCAAACTCGACATTATCCAACATGACAACCGCGCTCAGCGTCAGTCGAGATTCGGATACCAGAAAATGAGGACTTGTCGTTTCGTAGTAAAAAATGTTTTTTATTTTTTAAAATGAAGGTTATTGCGAGTGGTATGCACTATTTTTTAAATGTTTTCATTTGTAAAATTTATTTGTTTTAGTGATATTAATACAAGTATAAAGGGGTTATTTAATTTAATTTAAAAACTGAATTAAAAACACTCTTAAACTATTACTTACTGCTTAATCGTGCTTGTGATTTTTAATTTAGTTTAATCTTTTATTTAATAGTTTTAAAGTAAAAAAAACTCCAAAAGTGTCCGAAGGTATTAAAAATATTTTTTTTAGGTAGCCGCGGAACTCCCGGCCGCGCTGACATTATATTGCGGAAGGAGTTATTTGATGTGATTCATCGTGATGGACTTAAGTTTTCCAATTGAAATATTGCAACATACTTACAACATATATATTTGATAAATTAATTATAACGAACTTACCATCAAAATACATTTAAAAAATCTATATATATAATATTTCATTCATCATATATATTTCATTCATTCATATATACAACTCACCTCTAAGTGGAGAAAAAAAATTGTGTTATACAACATTTGCAAAGAAGGAATCATTATGGTTATAAAAAGTACATATTTTGCGTTTACTTAAATTGCATATTCCAAAACGCAATAATCTCGCGCGTGGAAGACCAAATTCGATTTATGTGGACCGAGATCGAAGGGTGATAAGCTAAAGATTAGCGACAAAAAGAGCCCACAAGAGCACTCTCTCGCCGCGATCAGAGAATGTAGACTACATGGAAAACGGTATATTGCAGATGTCATTAAAAAAGCAACAATTAGTACACCCAGAACCATTCGGCGGATGAGAAATACGGCAACTCCAAAAACCATAGGATTGACTCCGTACACAGCTGAGGAAGCATTAGCGTTAATTTTTGACCTGAAACTTACCAAGCATCAATATTGTATAGTTAAAGTTCCACAGAACGAGGGGCAAATATTTATCATGCATACGATGCTATTAAAATAAAGAAAAAAGAATGCTACCCAGATGACTCGGATGTAACAATAAACGACATTTATTTACTGTTTTCCAGAAATCTATATTTAATTTAAATTTGTGTTTTATTTAAATCATTTTAAGTTTTTACTGTTTAAATATATAGTGAGTTGAAATATCAGTTGATCCAATATTTCCACAGATTTTATGTGGTATATTTTTCGAATAAATTAATTAATTCTATAAAAAAGAAGTGTAATATATTACTAATTACTAGTTAATTTACTAATTACTAGTTAATTTTATTTATTTTTATTGTGCCTAGTATACCTAAAATCGACAAAAAATAAGTATTTGTTAAATTCTGTAAACTCACATATTTTTTTTTTCTTAATATATCAAATGCAGTTTATGAAAATATCCGCGGTTGAAAAACATTTTAACTAATTAAAAAGTTGAAAATATATTAGTTTTATTAAAAAATATTAAAAAAAATTATTTACTGCTTTATTTCGGGCTATTATTTTTCTGATTATATACTACTATTATTCGGATATTATTTTTTTCTTGCTAGCGCCCCAATTTCGCCCATAGTGCGTCGGCGTCGCTTTGCAGAGGCAGCCACACTCGTGGGTTCTACGCTTTTTTTATCTGCCTATCAGACGTTGAACCGTGTGACTCTGGAGCTCGTCAGCAATTCACCCGTAACGTGATAGTCGTATCACTTCCTCGGCGCAATACACTTAATGCACATGAAAAAGGGAAACTAAACGTACATTATAAAAAAAAATTATCCGATAACCTACGTAACTCACATCAGGAATTAAAATAATTTGTTACAGAAGGGTATTATCAAAATCTAGTTATTATATAGTTATCTGCAAGATTAATAACCACCGGCAAGATTACCTATAAAATTATTTCCTTCTGTTTCAACACTATTATTTATTGTTATGTTATCAAATTAATGGTAATAATATAATAATAATAATAATTTGGATAATTCACATAGTGCCGTTTTCGCGAGTAGGTACTGTACTCACCCCAAGGATGCTTTACACAAAACAATGATATTACATAACAACTTATTGGCTAAAATAACTTATTATTACTTAATTACCAGGTGGCATGCAAGAAATCGAATGTTTGAGACTATAATATTTGGGAGTGCCTGGAAGAACCAGGTGTTTTCGCGGAGTGCGTACTAAGAGTGGAAAACATAAGGTAGTGTTGTAGCCGTTTGATTCTATAGGTTTTTATGATTGTTTAATGTCATGTACAATCTATATGATGATTGCGCTCAAAACGCATCGAGTAATGCGTTTTAAGCACTTTATCTGTATTTTTTAAAGAAACGATGTACCTACAGATATTTTCAAATACATTCACATATTATTTAATGCGTAGAAATATTATATATACACATTTTTTTAACAATCGAGTCACTTTAAGGCGAGGTACATCGATATTTATATTTTCTTACGTCAACTTTATTTTTGATATTTAATTTTGAAGTTTGAATGTGTCAGCGGAGAGAAATGTGTCAAACTCGAAGGCGTATACTGCGATGTATCATCTACATTATGACTGCTTCAAAAACGCTGTAGGCAGAGCGTGGTTTTGCCGTTACCAGTTTCAAAAAATAACCAAATCGTATGAAAAACAGCAGCAATTGTAGATAGCCAATCGCAGACACCAAGGTCTGCGTAGCAAGCACTAACGGCCGCGTCTGCAGGGCCCAGCAGCGAACTTAACTGCTTGTTTAAAAATTAATAGTATGTAAAATTGTTATTTTTAATGTACAATAAACGCCGATTCCTCGACAATGAAACTGATCACGTCTGTTCGGTGGTCGTTTTTGTTGGCTATGACAACTCAAGTTACGAACGCGCGCGTGCTGAAGACATCCGTGCGTGGTCCCGCGTTGTGCGTGAACTGAACGCCCGCGTGAACTTTCTAATACACATACATGTATCATAATAAACGTATTGTTGTTTTCGCTACTTGGTTCTGTATAATTTATTGTATTCACATCTGTTGTCTTGATGTTGTTTAATATAATATTTATATTGGTGTATTAACTTACACGGTACATTACACGTAAAAGTAAATTACCGATGAAAGAGAAAGTAATCTTTTGTAAAATCATATATTATTTGTTAGGATACTCTTTTCTTTAAATACGCGAGGCGTAACTCGTGGCCCCATGAGACATGGATTAATGTACAGTGAATGGTACCCACCGCTTACTCAAGACCGTTCTAAGAGCAAAAGCTTCCATATCGGTCCTACTCAATCGTCGCCAGGTTGACATTTTTTTTCAACTAAATTGCGAGTCCCCGCTCCCCCGCTCAGGTCGTATAAACCTTTGCGCGGTGGCAGGGCCGCAGAAACAAAACATTCACTGTCCCCCGTCGAAGGAATCATCTTTATTATTAAAACAAACATAATTACATACATACTTCATGGTAGATACATTCATATCAGATGCAGTGTTTATATGTAAAAATACATAAATATAAGAATTAGATACAAGAGTCATATACAATCAAATCATTATAATTAGAAGTACAAAAGAAAAGAAAATACAATTAAATTAGTGTTGTAAAGAAGATTAATGAGTGGATATAATGTAAGGATATAGCCAAGCCGAACAGCCGGGAAAGCTGTAATGGATTGTTTTAGTAAAGGACAATTAAACGAAGCCCACTGAAGGGCTGGATGACGAAAAAGGCAGGCAGCAGATCAGCATCAACACCTTGAGCAGGCGTCCTAAGCTGAATACAAAAATGCTGAAAATTGCGATCATGATGTTGCAAGATGTATTCTGCCATGCTTAGTTGAAAGGTGTAGCTTGGTGAAAATACAAATGGTTGTAAAATTCAATTTTTGATATTAATTTTAATGAAAAATACGCTAAACTTATGGAAGACGATCCTAGTATCCCGAACGTCTTTCTAGTCCCGCAAGTCCGGGATTGGCTCTTAATACCGAGATTTTCCTGATCGATACAAAAAAATAAAATTTGATATTCCTCGATCTAACAATACCGGGAATGAAACAATTCGGGGATTATAATCCCTTGCTACGATACACAACAGATAGGCTATGGTTCCTTGTTTTCCTCTTAATTTACTCTCACTTTTTTTTAATATTTCTGTAATTTACATTATTGTGTTTAGTGTCATTATCTAAAAGATTTTTGCTGTCTCTCTCCTGAACTAGATCGAAGTTTGTGCTAATGTTCTTTTTTAAATTACTGTTAAATTACAACAGCAAATATATATATATAGATATATATAGTAATATGTTTATATATATATATAATATTATATTATATATAGATTATAGATATATATATATATTAGGTCCTTACATATGAAATTGGCGTTTAGTATGGGAGGAACATAAAGCCGATTTTTTTTTATTATAATATATTTATTTAATCAAGGTATGTACCATTGCTATCAATGCACTTTTGCCATCTCATAGGTAGTTCATCGATCCCTTTACCAAAAAAAACATTCGGACGGTAATCAATAAAATCTTTGAAGGCGGTTTGGACTGCCCCATCGGAGATGAATTTTTTCCTTTGCAAGAAGTTATCCAAATTTCGAAAAAAATGGTAATCTGTTGGGGCAAGGTCCGGAGAGTACGGTGGATGTCTTAGACATTCCAATTGAAGCTCCTCTAATTTGGTAGCCGTCTGTTGTGCAGTGTGTGGTCCAGCGTTATCATGAAGCAGCAGTGGCCTAGAGAGATTAACCAGCCTCGGTTGTTTAGCAGCTAGCTTTTCCATCATGTTTTGCAGTTGCTGACAATAGACATCTGCCGTAATCGTCTGGCCAGATTTAAGAAAGCTGTAATGAACGACACCAGCACTAGTCCACCAAAGGCTCACAAGTAGCTTTTTTGGAGTCAATTTTCGCTTGGGGCGTAGTTTGGCTGGTTCGGCAGGGTTCAGCCATTGCGATGAGCGCTTCCGATTATCGTACAGGATCCACTTTTCATCACAGGTAATGATTCGATTTAAAATCCCTTCATTATTGTGCCGGTTCGTGAGGTACCCACCTTTCAAGCTTTTTCACCTTACCAATTTGCTTCAAGTGGATTATAACAGTTTTATCACTAACACCACAGCCTGCAGCTAACTCGGATGTGGTTTGCGATGGATTCGCTTACACAATAGCCTTCAATTCTTCATTATCAACTTTGGTCTCCGGCCGTCCACGGGGCTTGTTCTGCAGGTCGAAATTTCCAGAACGAAAACGTTGGAACCAAAAACGCACTGTGTTTTCTTTTGCGGCACCGTCGCCATACACATCATTAATCCTTCGAGCCGTTTCTTCAGCACTGGTGCCACGGTGGAACTCGTACTCGTAAATAACGCGATATTTCAAGTTTTTCATTTTGTAAACTGAGTGACGCAAAGAAAAAAACAATTGAGGAAAAAACAAATGAATTATAATTTTCAAAACACAAATACATGAGTAAGTAGCTGTATAAATTTTGATTTGGAATTCTTAACCAAAGAGAAGATATTTGAGATCAAATTTGGCAGTACGGCAAAACGCCAATTTCATATGTAAGGACCTAATATATGTATATACCTATAAAACTCAATGTCTGTCTGTTTTCTATACAAATCTTTATCCGATTCGATTCAAATTTTGCATACTTATGCTCTAGAACCCGGCGGGTAACATAGGCGACATTTCCCTCCTATTCTTTTACCCCTTCCCTCCCCGATATATTTTCGCTGCAAATCTATACCGTTTGACCGACCGGACTCAAAATTTGGAAACTTATTCTTAAGGACTCGGCAAGTAACATATGCAACATTTCTTCTCTATTCTTTTAACCCTTCTTCTCCGCTGATTTATTTTCGATGTACCGATCGGACTCCAAATTTATTCTTAAGGACTCGGCGGGTAACATATGCGACATTTCCCCCCTGTTCTTTTAACCCTTCCCCTCCGCTGATATATTTTCGATGAAAATCTCTACGTTTTACCGATTGGACTGAAAATTTGGAAATTTATTCTTAAGAACTTGGCGGGTAACATATGAGATATTTCCCCCCTATTCTTTTAACCCTTCCCCTCCCCTAATATATTTTCGATGCAAATCTGTACAGTTTGACCGATCGGACTCAAAATTTGGAAACTTATTCTTACGAACTCGGCAGGTAACATAGGCTACATTTTCCCCAACCTCTTTTACCCCTTCCCCTCCTCATGATATATTTTCGATGTAAAGGTTTGATTCGAACTATATCGTTCGAATCAAACCTTTGTTTCCCCCCACAAATTTATTTTCAACTTAATCATTAACCCGTGCAACGCCGGGTACGAACAGCTATTTTATAATATTTATACGAACGTTTACAGAATATTTCAATAATAAAGTATATAAAGTCCAAAAATTAATGTTACTTCAGCGACTCAATGAAATAGGTACACAACGCGGCCAAGTTATTGTATCTATCGTATGTGAGAATAATAAATTATAAAATTGACATTGGAGCACGCCTGTCTAATCTGTGTTGAGACGTCCAGACTTTATTCAAAACCGGACTTTTTATCTGCTGCCGCGGTCTACTTGGTTCAATGTTCTCCTCGGCCGTATATCGTCAGCAGCCAGGTATGGCCGGGGCGCCCAGCGGTGCGGGAAATGACGTCACGCGTCGGCGCCGCGGCGTTCCGTGCCGGCGCACGTGCCCGCCAGCGCCCCCGGCCCAGCGCAGGGCTGCACCAATATTTCCCGGAGCACATTCAGACGGGGCGTGCGTGGCGCGCGCGTCGCGTGTCTTACGTGCTCTTTTATTTATTTATGCCACTCAATATTGACTGGTCACTTTTTTAAACCCTACCGACGTGGCGCAGATGTCTGGGAATACCACAAATAAGAAAAGCGACATTTTATTTAATGGCATATTTGTCTTGAACGTCCATTTGCAGCTCAAATTTACTCCCTTAAAAATATTGACTGTGTATGCCAGCCTAAAAGCCGGCGACTGCCAGACTTACGTTTTAGTATCAAACTAGAAATATTTTCAGTAGATCTGCACTATAGTAGGTAAGAAAATTTGGATTGTACGACATTTGGTTTTGGCAGATAACAGAAAATACAGGTACAAAAAATGTGTGAGTAAAATGTTAAATACGTAAGGTATCGGTAATATTGTTAAACTAGCTGTAACCCGTCAAAAATGACGGTACGTTCTTAAGGAATAAGTTTTTTTTTTTAAATCGAAAAAAAATTTTAGAAAAAAATATTTCAGAAAAATTTTAGAAAATAATTGGAAATTTTTTATTTTTTATATATAAAAAGTTACGGACGTTACATGAAGTTACGGTGACAGACAAAGAGACGGGCGGATGGACGGACAGACAGACAACGAAATTATTGTAATTAGGATAGTGGCCCAAATAAAATACATATATAAAATTCAGATTCGTTGCTATAACGTAAATGACATGATTATTTGGACGTCGTTATGCAGAAAGCATCCAACCCACAGAATGCTAAAATGCGTCTAATGAATCTGAAAAAATGCTAACTTAATCTAACCCAACCCAACCTTTCATCAAACATAATAGTCACATCTATTTTAATTTTTCCTTGCTATATATGTATCTAAAGAACAACTCTGCATGCTTAACTCAAAAATCGATTTTATTGACTCGTTCGGTTATTCCTTTCATCCACAGGATTCTACTTTTGGAACTTACCGATATTAAGAAGAAGAATCCTACGAAAGAAAGAAAAAAGCTCGCTCGAAGCTTCGTTGGCATCGAAGAGCTTCATCACGTTGGCATCACGACTTTCAAGAAAAGGATTAGGAAAGTGACAACCCTTAGAGGAGAGGGAGGCTCAGCTCGCGCCGCAACGCTAGCCCCGGGTTCGTCCGGCGCGTGGTGCGTGTCGCGTGGAAAGTGGCCGCGCGCGCCGCCTTAACATGTACCCGACACATCGAGGCGAGAGTTTACTTGCTATTGTTAAAAGTAAAACTTATTTTATTGCTGCGGCTGTATACAGAATACATTTTGGTTTATTTGAATTAGACCGTAACCAAATGCAGAATAAAACGTTCTAAATTACACTTTGATTTTGTTGTAGGTAGTAATTAATTATTTTATTTTGCATTTTACCGACTCCGGTATCATTTAATTAGATAATATAAATATTTAATGTATCTGATAATTACGTAGCGTACGGTTTTATCATTTTTCATACTTAGATGATCTTTTAAAGCGTGTATATTTTTTTAATTATGCTGAATCTACACATCACTAAAACGTGAATTAATTTTGAATAATAAAATGTTTTTCTAATTTAATATATTAATTTATTATTACATTTAAGAAAAATGTGTAAGGAAAATTAATTGTATAATTTTAACAAAAATAAGAAATAATGAATTATAATATGAGTAATTCTAAAGATCCACAATTCAAAATAAGACTTAATGAAGTTTGAAGCAAATAAAACGTTAGTAGGAGTGTGTGGTAAAAGGATAAGGATTTTTTTATATCAGAGTGTATTAAATTTTTGCAATCAAAACGAGTTTTATATAAAATAATACATAAAGAAATTATTGGGGATATTGAAATTTAAAAAAATACTACTACACCAATTCGACAATTTACTTTTCTTTTGTTTATAAAATATTTCTTCTGTTTATAAAATGCTGTTTCGTCATTGTTCAATGCATTGGAGAGTCTAAGTATTGTAATTTATCATTAAAACTGATTAAATATATACACGAAGGATGTTCAAATAATATCGAACCTTTATTTTTTCGCTCGCAAATGAAGCATGGGAGATGTGCTTTGATGGAGATGTAGGGAACATTCATACGCATGCGTGAATTTTTTTCGCCCCCCAGAAAGCTTCAGTCCCTCTGAGCATTCAGTCTCTGAGTGAAGAAGTGAAGTTAGTGCCCGTCGGATTATCAATAGTCGTGAAATGACGGAACGACTTGAGCAGCGATACTGTTGTATTAAATTTTACCAAAAGCTTGGCGATACCCAAGTGTAAATATTTCGCAGGATCCAGCAGGCTTTCGGAGACGAATGTTTGAGCAACTTACGGATAAAGGAGTGGAACAATCCCTTCAAAAATGGCCGCACATCAGTGGAAAGCGAACCGCGTCCCGGCAGGCCCTAAACAAGCCGAAACAACGATGCAACCGACCAGCTGTGGACTTTAGTCATGCGGGATATTGCGTACGGTTCATTAAATTTTTACCGAGGATTTAGACTTGACGATACTTCAAAATTCGTGCCGAAGCATCTGGTGACAGAGCGGCTCCATCATGATAATGCACTTCGCGTCTGATTTAAACCTTCTTGGCCAAACACAACGTTCCCTTGGTTTGTCAGGCTCCCTACTCTCCCAACATGGCTCCGTATGTTTCTTGGCTATTCAACAATCCAGTAACAATTCCGCTGAAAGCGACCCGATTTGAATCGAGAGAAGACGTTATACTGAATACGACGGCCCAGTTAAACACCAAAAGATGCGTTTCAGAAGTGTTTCCATCTATGGCGGGACCGCTGGGAGAATTATGCGTATTACCAAGGGGACTTTGAAGGAGATTAAAGGAAGCATATTTTGTATGAATAAATATCTTTCTACCGACCAAAGTTCAATATTTTTTTAATAATACCTACCCCGGATTTGTGGACTCAATTTACGATTTTCATTAGTACGACCTGAGTTTGCAGGATTTTTCTCTACAAACGTGGTCTGGGCGTGGCTAAATCAACGGAGCGTTTTTTTGTGGAATTCAAATTCATCACACAAAGTTTATTACTCAAGATATCTATACTCTTATTTCAAGTTTTCTTGATTAGTGATACAAGTAGAAAAATGTGTGAAACCACCGTAGTGCGAATAATAATAAATGATAATCATTCACGTTACAAGATAATATAATCTTCCCGTTAGCACAGTAAAATACACGTTACAAACACCTTTTTTGCAGAAAGATAGTATTTCTATCGCCCGTGTTCCTGGAGAAGATAATGTCGACAGGTATGGAAGTGATATAAAAAAATGGATTTACTCCTGCGCCGACAAAACAAAGTTCGTCATTTTAATTTAAACTAAATTTGTCCCCCTTATTTTCCTTCCTTATCTATTCATTTATTTATTTAACGAATTAAAAATAAAATTTATATGTAATGAAATAAAAATAAAATAAATAAATGAATAGATAAGGAAGGAAAATAGAGGCGACAAATTTAGTTTCAATTAAAATGACGAACTTTGTTTTGTCGGCGCAGGAGTAAATCCATTTTTTATATCACTTCCATACCTGTCGACATTATCAAAATTTATACAGTATAAAATTTTTACAGTATAAAAATTTACTGAGGTGAACTAAACCTTTTCTTTAGGCGAGTGGGTTGGGTCACAGCGAAATTATTTCCCCCCATGCCTGTATTTAAGACACATTTATAACGCAGTTAAAATATTTATTATTGCATAATTAAATCCCCTCCAGTAAATAATACGTATTTTTACAGTACATGCTGTTTCCAATACAAGCGAGTGGGCATGGTGATTGCAATGTCAATTTCACCCCTTCAGAAGCACAGCCACTGCCTATTTTTTTGGATTCTAATTTAAATTTGAAAATTAATTATGATATCTGCGAAAATTAAGTATATCTGCGACCAGGTTTATCACGGTATTTAGTAGAAAATTAACAGTTAATAAAAGAGGAAGTGCAGAACAGAAAAATAGTATTAAAGAGTTAAGGTTGTTATTACGGCTTAGACATATTTAACTACAATTTCGGATATTTTATACGCACCCTACTTATTACCGAGAAGCGAATCTCGACGTTTCGTTGGATACTTATCCAACGTCATCAGGAGGACGACCTTTACCCGCGGAGGTGGAGGTCGGACTGATTAAAGGTGCTGCTTTCTATGGCGTAAATTGTATGCACTTTGTTGTGGAGTGTTCTCTTCTTCTACAATAGAGGTCGCCAGTGTGCAATATGTAATAGTTACGTCGGCGGATTTTACTGCGACTTCTCTCAGGGGTTGAATCAGTGTCGTTAGAACAGGGCGCCAAATACTTGATAGTTTGTAACTGTCATCTCTATAGAAAGAACGAAAAAATCCTATTTATTATACTCACACTTTCCTGAGTAACGTGTATTCTTGGGCACCCGTCAAAGTAAAAAGTAATTGCTTCGCTTACTTCGATTTTCTATTGTATTGTCTATAATGTTGGTAATAGGTACAAGGTACACGTAAGAGATGTTTCTCTCTCATCCTCCAATATGGATCAATAAAAAATATTAATATAATTTTTAGCGCTCAAAAAATTTTCTATATCAAACAATTGTTTTATAGTGCGCGGGCTATTTGGGCCCCTTTCTAACATGGGCTTTTATGACCCATGTTACGCCACTGGCTATATCAGATTTACAGAATGACTTGTAGAAGCATCAATCGCTCTGTAATGTCTATTGTTCAATAAATAACTTGGCATTATCGACAGTGCACTACCACCCGAAATCTAAAGCTGCTTTTCAAATAATAATCTGACGACGATAAATTTATAGTTTCTAGGCAACGCCATCTCTCGCAAACCGATCGAACTTCCGCCTCACAACGGCAGCTAACTTTAAGTGACGTTAGATGGCACGATACTGGCCGCTGTTCGTGAAAACTGTTTTGACGACTACTATAGAAACAACTTACGGCTTATTACACACATTTATTTATTTTGTTCACATTAATTTAGGGGTCCGTTTTGTTCACCCCAGTCAATCTAGTTCGTTCTATTAGACCAGTGGTCAGCAAACTTATTAGCCAAAGAGCCAAATATGTACATTACAACGTTTAAAAAATTAGGGAGCCCAATCTGTTTATTGACTTAATAAACCTTTATTATAATTTTAGCACTTCATTAAATTGCGGGTACACTGAATAAAACTTGATTTTATACTTCATAAAGATTTTATTCATTGATAAAAAATAATATGTAATTAAGGACTCCATAAATTTAAATCGTGACAATGACTGACAAACTTAATGCGAGCGAGTATGTTAAATCAGGTTTGTATGTTGTTATTCTTAATTTTAGGTACGATTCCAGGTCCTCCTCAATAAGACGACTTCTCAGTTTACTCTTGATAAATTTCGTGCTTGAAAAAATTGTTCGCATGAATATGTAGAACCGAAAAGGGAAAGAACAGCAAACGCGAGTTTTTTCAACTGTTTATAAGAATCAGGAATACTATTCCAGGCGTTGAACATGATCATGTCTTCCTTCTCCAGATCTTTCAAAGCGGACCATTTGTGTTGTGAACTAAGCTCACAGTTTTTCTTCTCTAATATTTCCAAATCAACACAAAGACGCTTAGAGTTCCATATTTCATTGTTTTTCAAATCCAGCAATTGCATTTCAAAGTTACCAATGTCAATGCCAAAATAAGAAAATTCTAAATCTATTCACCGAGAAGGCGGCCAAATTAGTTTTTCCTTTTTGAAAAACCTAAATTTGAACAAATTACAAAACTAATGAAAATATAAACATAACGACTGCGGTGAACCCCAAATGGATGTTAATTTATTAATTTTAAGTCTTTTTTATTTTCCTTGTTAATTTTTTATTAAATATGACAAAATGCTACTGCGTTTTTAAAAATATGATTGTTTTTAGAAAAACTTGTTGATTTTATAATTTTTTTTTTGTATCTGTGGCAAATAAATAAGCTACTGTGTTTTTTAAAAAATTACCGAATTTTTAGAAGAACTACTAAGTTGATTTTTGTTAATTTTATTAACAATTAAAATAAACTAAAACAAATTGTGTTATTTCTCAATAATAACTGACCTCCAAATAAAAATGATCCGAATATTAAAAAAAATCATTATTTTTATCAATCCTGAAAATATCATTTTTAAAATGTAATTTTTTATTTTAACAAAAATTAAAAATATTGATTTTTTGCCATGTTGTTATCCAAAAGTATCACCTTTAAAGTGTGTCAATTTGACAATGAATAAATGATTCTGAGAGCATGTTTGTTTGTTTTAGAAGCGTTTTATCAAAAGAATATTAATTCTGAATTTCCGCCCGACTAGCAAATGGGTTACAACAACTTTTATCTAAATTATATATATACATAGCCGCCCGCACCACAGACACCAATGGCCTCTGGGCCTAGCAGCAAGTATACAATTACACATATACATAGTTACTATGTATTGGATAAATGAAAATGTGCTTTCATAATTTTACCAGTATTAAGCAAAAAAAAAACAGTAAACGAGCAATACGGATACTTGTGAAGCCAACATCTACAGTAGCCATCATTTTTTATCATTTTATCCACCTGATTGAATATTTTAGATGTAAATATCAGTAATAGTACCGTACGATTCCGATGAAGAGATAGTTTTTTTTTTTGAAACTAAGACTACTAAAAGAAAGAAACTAATAAAATAATAAATTTAAGATAAAATTGCAATCCGCACGTCCAAGGTACAATATTCACCTGACAAAATGAAGACAGGTTGCAAAAGTGCTACCAAATCGTTGATTCTAGAAGTATATAAATTCTATACTATCATTAGTAAAGTATTAGTGCCTATTCTCCTGCATTTAAATACCGCCCAGAGTATCAAACATTTGATCTTTGTGGAAACCCTATTAATATAATCGGTATACATTTAACTCCGTACGTAAATGTTCCGCACGCAGTGTCTTCCTATATCGAAACCTGTCATAAATACTATCCTAACAGAAAATATTGCAATCAATTGCACATACATATCGTGATTGTGTCACATTTCAAAAGTTCAGCTTTTTCAGAAATTCTCCTATCAGCTGTATATTTGTGCAAGACGTTTCCATTTGTATTTTTAAAATGTGTCAATAATTTTTCGTTGATTTTGCAAAAAAATAAACAATGTTAAGGAAACAATCGTATTACGAAAATTACTGACCCAATTCGTATATTTTCCGGAAATGGTTTACTCACTTTTTCTATTGTGATAAAATTTATAACGTAATATATATTTGTGTAGAATATTATATTGATTACACATTGAACCGAGATAAAAATTGCGTCCGCGGATCTATCCTGAACCAAAAACCTTCAGATTGGATATCTTTAATAAAGGATTAGATTTACTTCAACTGAAAGTTTTTGGTACATAATTCCACACACACAAAATTATCAAAATCATAAAAGCCGGACTCTGAAGGCTTTTTTCGCGCATCCTTTCCGCCGATGGCTAAAGGGCAGGTATTTGCACATAAATATTAATATCTTAATAACTTAAAATCGCGGGCTCAAAAAAATTAAGAATACTTATTCGCGTGGTTTCACTCTCCAAAATGTGAAATATTTTCGTACAAGGGGGAATAATAATATTTGAAATATTTATGAAGTTATTTAGTAATTTGTTTTATTTTTTAGCAAATACACCATCAACAGGTCATTAATGACCCTAATAGATGGTCCTAAATTGACATTACAGTACAAAGTAAGAATATTTTGTAAATATTTTGAATATGACATAATTACTTTTACGATAAAATGATAATAAGTAATGAAGAATGAATTAATAATATATAAGTTTTTACACAATACGTAATATACTTTTTATGATAAATAAAAAATAAATAATGCCTTAATGATAAAATTCAGAAAAAATAAATAAATATCGGAAATCAATAAATACAATTTAGGAATAAGTTAATTTATAGTTAATGACTAGGTAATTATTATTAATCAATTAATAGGAAATTAATTAAATAATACAGTAATTCAGGTAATAAATCGTTATTACTATAATGTAAACTCCCAATAAACAGTAGGTGTGCCTGGATGTATGCTTGATTTCTCCCGGTGGACAAAAATATTCATACGTACCACCACACTGTACACTGTACAGTTGCGTAGCTACCGCAGCTTGGCCATCTGCAGGAATCCAGGCCTGTAATCGGTGAAATTTCTATATTCGCAACAATTATAGAATTTGTTTTAAAATCCTTGTAACTAATGAATGAGTATATCTCAAATTTAAATTAATTTGTCTTGGAACGTTCAAATAAACCCAAGTAAGGTTTTAGAGCATCCAATAGTAAAGAAAATGTTCTGATGTGAGAGTAGTTGGTTGGTTGCGAAAAGTTAGTTCGATCGTAATTTGTCAACCCTCAATGCAAAAAAAAATATATACTTGGAGACTATCCCTTGATAATTCATAGTTTTTTAAGAATTATGTCAATGTAGATCTTTGGAAACAACGGACAATATTATTTACCTTTGTATAGTGATTGATGAATTCTTGAGATGGAATGACCTCAATTATGCTTAGTAAAAAATTAGTACATTGACATATACATAGTTTTTTAAATTTGAGAAATATTGTAGAAAAATATATTTTAAATACAGTATACCACGCTATTGTACAATCTGCACATTCTTATAATATAGTTTGTTGAGGTTCTTATTTGTTGAAACTATATAGGTCATGGAAAAATGTTGCTCAAAAACTAATTTTAAAAGTATCTGATGTTAAAAAAAATCTGTACCTATCCTTCACAACATCTGCTGCTTTGGAGAAATTTTTATTTTACAGGCATTATGCAAGTTTTATAAAAACATCAATTCTGCCCAAAAAACTCATCAGGTACATCATATCAGTTTCAGTACCTCCCAGAATTTTCAACCGGCGGATGCCAGGATGACCTTTATTCAGAAAAATAGTTCCTACATGGCTCCATTAATATTTAATCTTCTTTCGAAAAATATAAAGATTGTCTCTAGTATACCAATGTTTAAAAAATTGGTAAAGGACATCCTAAAAATAAAACTAACATATATTGACTTCATTGATGAACTGTTTATCTTAATATTAATTTGAGTTTATTTAATATCAATGTTTTGGTATGTATTATTTTTTATGCTGGTTGATCACTTTTACAAATATTCTGTTACCACATATATGTGTGAGAATAGAATAGAATTTGTCTTTATAATGTGTTTTGTCTCACTAATGTAAAGCTACTATCCTGGACACGGATATATCCTAGCAGCAAAACTAGAGTAGCAAAATTTTTAATTTTGTGACTATTTTTTTGAATAAAAAATAAATTTTAAAAATGTAAGCTAAATGTGTCTGTTTTAATTAAAATAAGTGAAGCGAGGTTTGTAATTGGCGGAAGCGTGGGGGCCCGCTAAACCCATTCGCCCGGGGTACCGGTAGTTTGAGGCACGCACCGGCTTGTTATCCATATCTTCTTTTATCCATACCCCAAACATGTTATGAATGTGACCTATAAGTAGACATGTGAATCAATAATAATTATTTGTTTGGATATTAATATGAATATTAAATTCGCGAAATAAAAACGCCGCACAATTCACGCACACTTGACGAGCGAGATCAATTGCCGGATGTGTGCATAGTGCGCAAAAATCAATGTTTGTGTTTTTTCTAATTATCAAAAATTATTTTTACGTTATATTCTTCGTAGGGTGAAGATTTTTTTGTAGGTACGTATTTTTATTTATCTTTTATCATGCATGATATCCTATACAGCGTTGAGATAAAAGCAAAGGCAGCAATATCCGAAGAAATTTTTAAATGTTTTTAATACAATCACCGATGAATATTAATTTAGAATTTACTGAAATTGAGATTTTATAGGAAATACAAGTCTATCTCTTCAAAAGTCCTGTCTCCAAACCACTATTAAAAGCAAAGGAAGCAATATCCACTTCGAAAAATCAAACCAAGAATGTGACAAAGTTTGCGCTTCATACTACAACAAGTAAGAGTTGATGTCGATTTTAGACTGAACCATCATAGCAAAGACAGCAATATCCAATTATGTAAATAGCAAAAGCAGCAATGTCAACTATTTAGTAGCAAACGCAGCAATATCCACATTTCATAGATAAATATCTATTTATACACTTGTATAAAATGAAAACTGTGGTGGCAACTGTTTTTAAAAACATATTTTCAATAAGATGTAGGTTTCATAGATTCCAGAGAAATTCCTTGAATAGCGACAGGTTTTTTGTATTTATCTCAGAAACACCTCAGTGGATATTGTTACCTTTGCTTTTGTACCTCTCATATGAAAATCGCTATGGGAAGACGATAATGGGGACATTTAAAAGATTCTGTTTTTCATATTTCGTTAAAAAATCGCCGTTCAATCAAAAATATTGACTAAAGGGGAATATAAAAATAACAAATACAAATGGATAATTAATTGTTAAATGATAAAGTGGTTTTAGACTCGCTCGAGTGTGCCGAAGTATTTAGAGATGTCCCACATCCACATTCCTGCGTCCAATGAAAATATGCAAAAGGCCCATTTCGCTGATCCTTCATCCCGCGCACCGACGTGCTTCATCTCGCGTGCCTTCTTCGGTTACCGCGGGGATGAGCTCTCATTTTTTGCCTTAATGAAATTGGTTTATCGATTAGCGCCGGCGGAGCGTGAGAGCCGGGGGAGGAGCGCGCCCCGCGCCCCGCGCCGCCCGGCCAACGCCGGGAACCTGTTCTGTAAACGGAGATGGAAAAAATAAACAAGTTCACGCGGGGCCCGAATGTGGCAGGCCCTAGGCCGGGGCGGCGGCAGGAAGGATGCTGCATTCGCGGCCACCACGTTACAGGACCACATTTGTACCGTGACGACAGCTCGCCGGGGAGTTAACAAATTTGATCTTTCTCCCCGCGGCCAGCGCGGGGGGCGGGGAAAGAAGGCCGAAGGACCGCACTATTACACCCACCTCCAAAATTGAATTACAAGTTTTTCAGAGGTCTAATTCAGAGTGCAGACATCTGGTTAAATCGCACTTGCCTTCGTAATATTATTGAAATTTCTAATATTATTAGTTTGTGTATTATGTGTTCGGAATTAATTCCGAGGAATCCACCTGCAAATCACGCGTATAAACTATCGTATGCGTGTTTATTCGTAAAACCGTTTTTATCCTTCCTCATCCTCAATAATCTTCCGAAGATGATCTGCCATGATCATGATCAGAAAACTTCTTCTATTAACTTCAATTACGCCGTAAATAACCTGTTAATAACACGAACATCATACAAAAGAGATTTGGGTATCATTTTAGACGTGTATGGAAATCAACTCGTGTATGGAAAAAATATTGACAGAAAAAGCGTATAAGATTCTTCGTTTTGGTATTCGCACACGCAGATCTTTCTCGAAGTCGAAAAATAATTATAACTATCTACATTGTTTCCTATACTACCCTTCTACAATATACACAAAAATCTATACAAAAAGTCCAAAAGAGTCTGATAAGCGCCCAAATTATAGCGAGAACTCTGATTTACGATATTAGACTCGAGCGTCACAAATTAGTAACATTTTTTAATTTTATTTTATTTAATATATGGTTCCTTATATATTCATATCAAATTGACATTTTTTTTTAATACTTTGTAGTCATGTTGACCTCATCAGTGAGATCATCAAGCTCTTGAGTCTGATTAGGGAGTCTCAGATCTTATTTTATATATACAGGTACATATGCGAGTCGTTTAATAATACGGTAATAAAAGGTAATTTGATAATGAAATATGGAAGTATTTTAAAAAAAGCTATAGGTTTCAATGATTTATGAATTTAAGTTTGATTTTAGGAAGGTTTTAATGTTTTTATTTGCTATGAAATGTTACTGATGCAGCGTATGAATTTAAGTTTGATTTTAGGAAGGTTTTAATGTTTTTATTTGCTATGAAATGTTACTGATGCAGCGTATGAATTTAAGTTTGATTTTAGGAAGGTTTTAATGTTTTTATTTGCTATGAAATGTTACTGATGCAGCGTATGAATTTAAGTTTGATTTTAGGAAGGTTTTAATGTTTTTATTTGCTCTGAAATGTTACTGATGCAGCGTATGAATTTAAGTTTGATTTTAGGAAGGTTTTAATGTTTTTATTTGCTATGAAATGTTACTGATGCAGCGTATGAATTTAAGTTTGATTTTAGGAAGGTTTTAATGTTTTTATTTGCTATGAAATGTTACTGATGCAGCGTATGAATTTAAGTTTGATTTTAGGAAGGTTTTAATGTTTTTATTTGCTCTGAAATGTTACTGATGCAGCGTATCTCGATAAATAAATTATTGTAGTAGTTAATGGCGTTACAAATATAGTGGTTCCGTATTTGTGTTGTTCTAAATTTAGGCATTATGAATTGGTTTCCATTTTTCATAAGCTTGAAATATTTCTGGTATTCTGCAAGGTTTTTTTCTTTGCATATTTTCGATAAGGAAACGTGCTTGAAAATATCATCCACGTTTGGTACTGGAAACAATTAAAATTAAAAATATCTTTTGTTGAAAAGTTAGATTTTTTTTCAGTATTACTGATCGCTTGTGATATTTTTAATTGAGTTTAATTTTTTTTATAAGAACCTTCCCATCCGATAACGCCATGTATGAGCAGAGAGTGAACAATGGCGTAATACACATTTTTAATAATTTTTGTACATAAAATATTCCTTAGTCTAACGAATATGTAGGTACATTTCCTTATTTTTTTACAAGTTCTATGATGTGTCTATTCCACTTTAGGTTCCATTAAAAATACCATTTAAGAGGCTTGCAATAATTGCAGAAAGTTTTTCACAACATTGTTCGCAATAAGATCGATTCTGAGAACACAACATGTAATATGCGTGTATATTCTCGCGGGCCTTGGGAGCTTCTCAGAGGAATGAACCATTAGTGAATTCAAACCATCCAGTGCATTCTGCGTTCAATAGTATCCTTTCGAGATATTTTCTACTAAGAAAATATAAAAACTATCTTTCAAATGCGCTCCCCATTGCCCAGGCTACGTAGACTGGTAATGAGTAAAGTGAATTTGCAGACATTTGCGTATTTCATGAAAGCTTGACTACATTTGATAGAATGTCGAATTTGAGATGTTGATAGTTTTGTAGTAATGCCGTATTGATACATTCCGGCCCTCAGCTCGGGCCGATGAGTATGATATGATAAGTATATATGATAAGAATGAGCTGGCTTCCCAATCCGAGGGTTCCTGGTGGATCGTATTCACTTGTGTACGTATTATAAAACCGTTAATTTTGACGATTATAAATTATGAATTCAATCAATCAGAGAGCTCTAAAACGCAAACAAACGTTAAGATATTCACAATTTATGTATAACTTAACGTTTATTTACGTTTTAGAGTTTTCTGATTGATTGAATTCATTAATTTCAAACCTGTCATATTTAAAATGTCAAAATTAACGGCATTAAAATGTTATACAATAAATTTCAAGATACAGAAATAGCAATATTGCTATTTTCAGAATCCGGCCGAATATTTGTTATCAAAATTATATTTTTCTTAATATATATTATAGAAGCCTCACAGAGACGAAGTTATTTATATGGGGAACGTGTATGGAAGCCTTTATAGGCCCAAGGCTTATGTGACCTGTGAGAGCTGGCTTAAGGGGGGGGTAAGGTTAATTCGTACAAAAAACGACACAGTTAAAATCTCTTTATTAAAACCAATGGTACATTAAAGTATGACATTTGAAGAATATTGTGTAAAATTTTCAAGACGAAATATTAAAAAATACGGCAATGGCAGCAATTATTCGGACGTGTCTCGAAAAAAAGTAGAATTGCGGTGTCCCTCAAAACTTGGTGCTAGATCATCTGAAATCAAAAAATCAAAATTCATTCGTTAGATAATAGGTTTTCTCAGGTAAAGCTGGGAGGGTTTTTTGAAATTTCAATTTTTCAATTTTTTGGAACACTTTTAAGGGAAAAACGCGATTTTTTGCGAAAAATATGGACTAATTTGTTATTAAAAAATAAAAATTAACAACAAATTTGAAAAAAAGTCTCCAGCGTTACCTCGTAAATTGTGTACAGAAATAGTGTTCAAAATTTCAAAAGGATCGGTGCAGTAGTTTTGAAGTTATGATGGACACCGACTTTGAAAACGTGAGATGTGGGGAAAACGCTTTAAAGTTTTGCACACTGTAAAATTCAAAATTAAACTCAACACTTATTTTACACTTACACATAATCGTCGATGCCATGTTCACACAGCAAAGAGCTTTCATCATCAGCATCTTTTTGTCCTTGTCTACACAAAACTCTTCCAATACAATAGCACGTTCGGCAGTCCTCAGGTGAGTGCGTCTCTTAGCTGCCCGAGCAGGTTAGAAAATCAGTCTTGAGTATCGCTCAAATGTTCATAATTTCGTCAATTTTGCTCCGATTGATTTGAAATTTTGACACAATATTCTTGCGATGTTATACATTCATTTAAAAAATTAAAAATAAAATGCAAAAAAAAAAAGTTAAAAACCTTATCCCCCCCCCCTTAGGTGATCACTTTACACAATTCAACGTTCAGCAATTACATCTCTATCCAATGAAGTATTTGTATATAATTCCAATGTATATAATTTGTTCTCAATCAGTTTCTATCGAATAGATTATCCTAGGTATATCTATAGTCGTTCCTGTGACGTATACATAGATTTGGCGGCTGGTAATGATATTTCTGTATTTTCAAAGTGGAATTTTAAGGCGATCGTGCAGCAGAATGAGCAAATTTCACCATCTTTTCTCATATCTTCTCTTGCGTTTTTTATCACATTTTTACAGGAAAATATCTCATTTTAAAATTTATTCATCGGGTTACATATATTTTAAATACGGATATCTTGTTATAATGTCACAAACTAAATTATGTAATTGATTAATAAATTACCAAACCTTCGATGTTTTAAATATGAAGAAACTTGCTCCACTTCGTGGGCCTTTTATGACTGAATGGCCCCGTAAGGTGACTTTCTTATTCAATAATATTACAAAGTAAACGATTATCTTAACTTCATTAATAAATTTAAGATAATCGCTTACTTTGTAATATTATTAAATAAAAACAACATCTTACCAGGCCATTCAGTCATAAAAAGCCCACAAAGTGTAGCAATTTTCTTCATTTTTAAAACATCGAAGGTTTGCTAATTTATTAATCAATTATATTATTTAGTTTGTGTTATTTTAATAAGATATCCGTATTTAAAATATACGTAACCTGATGAATAAATTTCAAATATGTTTTAATATACTTTGTAATACACACACAATATGAGTTATTAATTTACAACTATAGTTTCGAGAGGAGCAGTCCCTCTCATCATCAGGTATAGATAATAACTAACTTAAATACAAAATTTATCAATCTAATTGGGTAGGTCAGGGGGGTCAGGGGGGCGCGCGGCAGGGAAGGGTATTTTTTTCGCCGAACAGCTCTAGGAGTGGTGAACTGGACTGAAATGTGATATTATTTATTAATGTGTTTCCAGAATTTAAATTTTTTAGGATTTCAACGGTTTCCAAACTATTCATTATCCATCGTCTATGGGGAACCGAGTGGAGTAATTTTAATTTGTGACTATCGAAAGAATGATTGGTGTTAATTATATGATTGGCAAATTCGGAGAAATTGTTATTTTTTAAGCAGCGGCGATGTTCTTTTATGCGTGTATTTAAGTTTCTAGTGGTTTGGCCTATATACTTTTTGTCACAATCTCCGCAAGTTATTTCATATATCCCACTTTTTTCTAACATACCTATTTTTGTTTTTGAATTTAGAAGAATTTTACCAATATTATTGTTTGTGTAATAAGCTGGTCTAATATGAGTAGGGAAGCAATTTGTAATTTTATTAGAAATCGGACCATTATAAAGAATTTTTCGCCAAAGTGTATTATCGGTGGTTTTAATATTTTTGCCTGAGTATAAATATGTTTCGATAAGTTTATTATTAATTTTTGATTTCAACATTCTATCTATTAACGCGCAATTATATCCATTGTTAATAGCAATATGTTTAATTATATTTACTTCGTTATCATAATCAATGGTGTTAAGGGGAATTTTAATTAATCTATTTAACATGGAATGGAAGCTGGCCATTTTATGCGCTGTCGGATGGGAAGACGATGCAGGAATAACGGTATCGGTATGTGTGGGTTTTCGGTAAATGTTAAATTGTAACTTATTATTATTAACTTTGATAGAGAGGTCCAAAAAATTTAAACTATTATCATCATTTTTTTCGAGAGTGAATTTGATATTTTTGTGTTGTGCATTAAGGTAAGCGAGAAAAGAATCTAGTTGTTGTCTATTTATCAACACAAAAATATCAAATTCACTCTCGAAAAAAATGATGATAATAGTTTAAATTTTTTGGACCTCTCTATCAAAGTTAATAATAATAAGTTACAATTTAACATTTACCGAAAACCCACACATACCGATACCGTTATTCCTGCATCGTCTTCCCATCCGACAGCGCATAAAATGGCCAGCTTCCATTCCATGTTAAATAGATTAATTAAAATTCCCCTTAACACCATTGATTATGACAACGAAGTAAATATAATTAAACATATTGCTATTAACAATGGATATAATTGCGCGTTAATAGATAGAATGTTGAAATCAAAAATTAATAATAAACTTATCGAAACATATTTATACTCAGGCAAAAATATTAAAACCACCGATAATACACTTTGGCGAAAAATTCTTTATAATGGTCCGATTTCTAATAAAATTACAAATTGCTTCCCTACTCATATTAGACCAGCTTATTACACAAACAATAATATTGGTAAAATTCTTCTAAATTCAAAAACAAAAATAGGTATGTTAGAAAAAAGTGGGATATATGAAATAACTTGCGGAGATTGTGACAAAAAGTATATAGGCCAAACCACTAGAAACTTAAATACACGCATAAAAGAACATCGCCGCTGCTTAAAAAATAACAATTTTTCCGAATTTGCCAATCATATAATTAACACCAATCATTCTTTCGATAGTCACAAATTAAAATTACTCCACTCGGTTCCCCATAGACGATGGATAATGAATAGTTTGGAAACCGTTGAAATCCTAAAAAATTTAAATTCTGGAAACACATTAATAAATAATATCACATTTCAGTCCAGTTCACCACTCCTAGAGCTGTTCGGCGAAAAAAATACCCTTCCCTGCCGCGCGCCCCCCTGACCCCCCTGACCTACCCAATTAGATTGATAAATTTTGTATTTAAGTTAGTTATTATCTATACCTGATGATGAGAGGGACTGCTCCTCTCGAAACTATAGTTGTAAATTAATAACTCATATTGTGTGTGTATTACAAAGTATATTAAAACATATTTGAAATTATAATGTTGCACCACGAAGTATCTGCCAAATCTTTCAATGATACTGATGAATAAATTTTAAAATGAGATATTTCCATACAAAAGTGTGATAAAAAACGCAAGAGAAGATATGAGAAAAAATGGTGATATTTGCTCGTTCAATTGTACTTCATGGCGTATAAATTAATGAATAACTAACATAATTTTTTAATTCATCCTACTATCTTCATTGCATCATCGCGATATCCAATTAAGTTGTTAAAAAATATTTTTATTTTATTTGATAATTCCAGTGAGCAATGACCGTTTTCGCCCATTCTCAGGCCCGACACCTGTTACCTCGTGTAGCGGGTCTTCTACCGAATGCTTCTAGCCACAACCGCGAGCCTTCTGGGCTCACATCCTTTATAGTACAAATTCCTACTACTCCCGTCACGTTTCGATTGACGTCCTGGACGACAGCTGGTCTGCAACACAATATCGTTATTGTTTTCGGTGGTTATTGGAATCAGCCGTATAGTGTGCTCAATTTTTTAGAAAAATAGTTTTACCTTCTCCACTTCCTGCTGACATCGTAGATTAATTATAATTGTGTATTAATAAGATTGGTATTTGATTTTTTGTCCTGTCATATTGATGAATGTATAATACGTCGTTTATTTAATTAAACATTTCTGTATCATATGTTTCATTCGATCCAATGAATATTATTAACTCTATTTAGCCTTTTTAGCCTTTAATTTTTTTGACCCGAAAAATAGCTTAGTTTAAAAAATTAACCCATAAAAACATAGTTTTCATTATAACTTCTTTGTACGCAGGGTCTCGGTTCCATTTTATTGCACTTTTGTTTTCTAAGAGATTAATATATTAAACTAGACTAAAAAAAGAAAAAGAGATTAAGATATTAAAAAAGCATTGCAAACATATTACCTACGTATTGTGTGCAGCCAATAGTAGTCATACTTATAATTCACAAAAAAAACGATTTTGGTTGGGAAGAGGAGATACGGGATGGCAAAAATTAATTAAAGGTATTGCGTTGTCATTGACGAGTCTATACGGTTTCAAAGTAAAACAAGTTTCAACTACAAATTTCACCTCGATCGGATGACGGGAAATATGTTAATTTTCATTTCGGTGAATTTAATATAAATAATTTAAAAATAATAGTGTAACTATCCAAAACACATGGTTATTTTTGTTTGTAACATACAATACCATGGTAAAATAGGTTAATTCTCGCGGTTTTATGATTTTTTTAAGTACAATTTATGTATTGTAGTTATTTTTTTAAATTTCATTGGGTCGTCATCCTATCCATTTATTTGACGACATTCTTTATTATGCGTCACCCGATCCATTTATTTGCCGTGATGGTCGACGTCTTTTAATTGAATCCGAAAGCAAATCCGGGTATTATAAAATTATAGAATATATAACAACCTAACCTTAACTAATAGCCGCCGATGTTGGTAAGTGATTTTAATCCCGGGAGTCAAGATCTCTAGTTGCATCTCAGAATATTAATGTTGATATCTATCGCGAAATAATAGTATAAAATTATACAAAGGTCACCTAAACCCCTTCTTTAAGTTAGGGTATTGGGATACAGTGGAATTATGTCACATAGTCATTTTTAAACCTATCAAACATATTGAAATTTATCCGTGTATCAAGAAATTTAATTTAGTTCATATCCATATGATGGTCTGTGATCGCTTAGCAGATTATTGTTAATTTGGATCTAGATAATTAAGCAAAATGTCTACTTTTTTGTATTTTTATATATGATACAAAATGTATTTAAAATGTATTTTTAAAATGATTAATAAATCCTTTACATATCTTCACCGATTTTCCATAATCCTAAAAAATCAGGCGACGTGTTTCGGCACACACGCCATCCCACGAACAGCCCTCAAATATGGGACGAAGCAGCATTTAGAAGACGTTTAACCGACCGCCATTATGCGAGGGTTCCGCCACGAAAATTTTGCTGCAAATCGACGCAATTTAAGCCTGCTAGTATAATGGTACAAATTAAATTTGGATTTATTTTTCGATCGCGTTTAAATTTTGTGCAATCATCTCCCTCTCGCCCGGCCCTGGCGGGGGGAGGGGGGAGGGGGGATCCGGGCCGGTTCCTGGGAACAGGGAACGCGTGTGGGAACTAAACACTAAATAATGGGCCGACTTAGTTTGGTTGGGCTACGGAAGGGGCGAGGGATAGGCAACCGTAATTGGATCAGAATTTATTTCAATATATTGTAGATACAGCAGTGTGAAATTTAAAAATTAATAAAGTATGCGTGGATTTAGGTAATGTTGCTAGTATCGAATGAATGCTAATATGATTCTATAATCTGACATTACATGGAGTGACGTCAGATTATATAACGAATGTGAACGTGGTCAAGTCTCGTCAGTTATCATCCATCTGAGAAGGAAGTTTTATTAAATAAATGTATAATTTTTTTTTTTTTAAATAGAGATGAGAACACGAAATACGTTTTTTTTATATATACAGAGTTTGTTATTATCTCAAATTAATAATTATGTTCAACCACAAAGTTAACGCTATGAACATCAAAAGTACTAAAAATCGTAATTATTATAGATTATATATTTTTAAGAGAAAATAAATGAACTTCAAGTATCTAGTTACGTGTTTAATCAGATCGACCCCTAATGGTTGAGACTCCCTCCACCGCGACTCTCCCGAGCTGCCCAGCGGCCTGCTCCGGCCTCTGCCACCCGATCTTGCAACTAATGAAGGGCGCCACGGGAACCACACGTCGCCTCGCTCTGGGGACAGTTCCTGCTTGCGCAACATTTTCTTTGGGACCGCGCTAACACGCTTACCAACACGCCGTCACGCCGGCTTCCGCAGGGCCAGGCGGAGAGGACGTAACACCCTACTGTGATGTGCTGACGTACAACATCCACATCCATACTAATCTTGTCAAGTTTTTCAATTCGTAGATATCATTTTTGAACTTGATTTTCTATTAAGTATATATTGGCTTAATTCATATATACCTATCTACCTACACATATAACAAGGGCGTGCAGTGCGAGCACTCAAGCCTGACTTTTACATAACAAAAATTTGGATTTTTTTAAATAAAGCATATGCATATCTCGTAATATTTCTATTACAATTCTTATCATATTTTTCATATTTTATCATAATATTCTGTCAATATGTATATCATAATATTCTGTCAGATAAATATTTCATTTCTATTTTTTTCCTTTTCACTGCACGCGCCTGCTACATACATAAATATATCGACGGCCCCTACGTATACTAAGACATCTACAAAAAATGAATTTTACAGGAGAGCTGTTAGAAGCTTGGCTTTGCATACAAAATGAGTGTATTTGTCCGATTCTTTGTGAAGTCTATGTATTTCTATAAAAAAAAAATCAAAAACAAATTGTAGGGAAATATTTACGTCGGTATGTCATTTAATTCTCAGAGTGCAAGATATCTAAATATGCATCCTGAGATACTGCGGCTTAAAGTTTTTTTGCTCTCGCAGTTCAAATAGTACTGTAAGCATTAAAAGTGATACTTTTGCATATATGACTATGACAGAATATCATTATTGTTCTCGTATTTATTATTACTCAAAAATCACATTTTAAAATGGATATTTTTGAACTCGATTTGAAGAAAAACTATCAAACGCAAGTGCATCTCTATTCATTGTAAAACAATAATGGAAAGTCTCACGAAGATGATCTTTTGGTACGCAGTAGAACTAGCGATGTACAAAAATGTGACATTTGCAACTCAAAAAGATGGTTAATGGAAAAAAGTATGGATGGATAGTCTTGCACTCGGAGTGCGATGTGAAATTTCATGGGGTGTGAAGAAAATTTCAATTCAAGTATTTTTATGACTATTTTTTTAAAATTCAAAATAACACATTTGTAATTTTTTCTCACACTTGTAACAATCATGTCTTGACCGCTATTATATTATAACATGTACACGAGAGCAAATTTGGACGTTTGAGATATGTCTTGACATTTCTCATTGAAAACTTTACGCATACGTCCCGTCTATTTTGCATCTTACTTATGTAATAACCACGCAATCTGAAGAATAAGGAGGGGGGGTATCACCTAAAACGTTTTCACAAACACGTTCGTCATGCTCTCGGTCGCCGAATATTTATTTACTATTTATGTTATATTGCGTAAAGATATATTGCACCCTGACAAAGGAAGTAGTATTGTCCGAAACCGGTTTATTTTCATTTATAAAACCTAAATATATATATATTTTACTTGCAGTGCCATCAACAATGCAGATTTTGCCTAGTTTGGTTGGATATATGGTATCAACTACTATAAATCAAATAAAAATATTATAGTACCTTCGAATTACCAAAGAACGGTTACACGAGCGCCAGAGCTGTGAATGGGATGCAACCTGAATGGCCCTCCCTACTCGTAACTTGGAAACAAAACTACGCTTTTTTATCAGAAAGTCCAGGCCCGCCTCCAGACGACCCGAGACGCGCATTAAATCGCTGCGCAGGATTCCGGCAACGCGCAATCGTTGTGCGCTTGTTTTCAGTTGTTAAAACCTGTACTTTATTCGTTATAATAGTCTAACTAATACGCGGAAAACGTGCATCACTTTTTATATTCTTAGTTGACAAAAATTGATAAAAGATTGTTGGCAAAATGAGTGACCTAGTTTTTGTTGAACAGAATTGTATTGTATGTTTTGTTATCATTTCGCGTATATAAACAATGGATAAATATGCTCGTACATTATACTAACTACTCGCATTGATTTATTTTTATTTTTTATCAACTATTCGATTTCCTTTCATCAGCGTTGTGGTGGATCTTCGCTGTCCATCTTCAGTCCATCGACCGTATTTTTTTTTAATTTGCCGACAGTATAATAATCATTTACCATCCTGCAAAAGAATTAACTGAACAGCGCAAACGTATCCGCAATCCGTTCAATTCTATCTTAAAATTATTCACAGATAACGGAACATTCATCAACATTAATTAATTGCGTTAAATTTTTTTTTTAATTATTTTATTTATTTATTAATTATCGCCCTACAGGGCTTTTACAAACAGATAGGTAAAGTACATTAATAGAATATTTAGTTTAAAGAAAAAAAAAAAAATGACAAAGTGGAAAGAAAATACTTTTTTTGTTATATAATATATATATATATATATAATATATATATATATAATATATATTATATATATATATATATATATATCTATATATATATATATATATATGAGATATATATATCTATATATGTATATATATAAGCAAAGTTAATAGATAATATATAAAATGTATTAGAAGAATTTTTTAAATCTTTTGTTTACCCTAAAATATTTGACATTGAAAAGAATTGGAGATGAATCGTATTTCTAAATAAAATAAAAAAATTAAAAATCCTAAAAAGTAATAATAAATTTAAGAAATACATATTAAATAATAATATTCTTTCAAAAAATCGGGTGTTTATAAATTGATTTGTAATGATTGTGATTATTTTTATATAAGTAAAACGTGTAGAAAATTTGATGTTAAAGTTAAGGAACACTTGAAGCATTTTAAGTATCAATAATTATTTCGAATTTGCGAATTATCTTTAGGCTATGGATCATTCTTTCGATATTAACAACGGTTTACAAATTATACAGAATTACAGTTTGATAAATTATAAATTTTGGAAATAAGAAAAATTGTTAATAGTAAATTGCGTATTATAAATAACCAGGTCCTTTTTACAAATAGTTATATTTTAATTTTATTTTCATATTAGATATTCATTCCCCATATATTATTTTTTTATATTTTCAATGTATAAAATTTTTGATTATTAAAAAAAATCCAATATATAAAACAATGTACATTTTTATTAATTATATTGATAATGTCAATACAAAATCATTTTGATTTGATCTCTTTGAAGAAAATAATATTCTACTTATTTTACTATAACCCGTCGTTTTGAAGGGTTAATTACGAGTAATTAGTTATGAATTTATTAGTCACGAGAAAATATTGCGAAATCAATCTAAAAGGTAAAAAATGTATTTATTACATTGACAAACACGAATGAGCTCACCGTTTCTGTTAATCCGAATTACCTATGATCTCCAATTGCTTTGCTTCGGTTTTTCACAAAATGCCAATTCAAATTTAACTTTCACAACAAATTATATTATCACGAAATCGTAGTATGTTTGTGTTAGCGTGTAAACAGCGCCGTGTGGTAGTATTAATTATATTTACATAGTTTCGACCGCGAGTTGGGGGTGTGAGTGTCATACTAGCGTAGCCTTGCGCCATCTGGTAACGTTAGTGATGGACATTGTTACATAGAGAATTAAGTATTTTTATCTTGTATACAATACAAAATCAAGGGCCCTTATATTTTCTTTTGGGCCGCAACGCTTTTATTTGTGACACTATCCGAATGGTTTATTTTGACGCTTTGCCTGTCGGTGCTACGAACATCTCGAAGAGGCCGGGAGTTCCCCGAGTCTGGCGGATTCGATCGGGGCAAATTTCCGCGTGTGACTTTGTTTTTCTTTATTTCTACTTCACTTCTAGTGACTCTGAAATCACTTCTATATATTCCGCTTCATTCCACGCTTACCAATAAGCGTCACTCGTTTCCAGGTTCCACGCCCTTTGCCGTGAGAGAGACGGATGATTTAGATGGTAATCTGTATTATAAGTTGCGCTCCCTATTACGGATGCTGGCCACATAACTCATCCGAATCAACTACCGTCTTACATTTGTGCCCTCGGCGCTGAAACATCTCCGCCGGTACACGCGCGCACCAGCCACCGCCTACCTGCGTTTCGGAACATTCTCAGAACCGAGCTAAGTATTCCCCTCGGGGGAGAATAATATGATTCCCGGCCACCGTCATTTGGTGCGGGCTACCGTATTCTTTATTTCTTCTTCATCATCATCACAAATCTCCGGCCGGGCAGTGGGGGAGCACGCGAGCGGATCATGTATCCCCGCGGGCGCGGTACCTACCTGCTCTGGCCGCAGCTTCTGAAGCCTCTCTACGTACTCCGTACTCCCAAACGATGATGACGATGATGTTACTGCAAGGCGGTTGGAGTCGGGGTAGTGATAGAGGAAGAGGAAATGAGATGCAGTGAGTGATTGGCTAAAGTCAATTTAATGGAGATGATTTTATTTCGTTAGTTCAGTAGTGCTAAGATAGAGTTTTTGATTAGGTTATCTGTTAGTCGAAACAAAGGTATCCTAGGCATACAGTTTTTAAAAATCCTCACTGTTTTTGCGCTTAACATCCGACAATGTACAGTGTTAGGGTTAAAAAGAATCGCGTAGGAATCGAACAAAATGTAACCAGACTAAATATCTCACTTACTTGAAAAAAGAAGACTGCACGTGACTACTGTAAACATTACCGAAAGCATAGGTTCTGCACACCGCCAAGCGGCAGACTATATCTCTAATAATTATAATGACTGTCGCCAATTTTGAAACGCGGTTTGTTCGTACTCTCATTTAAATAAATTTATATGATCTGTTTCTTTGGAAGCTAACTGAATTTTCACTTGTACAGCACTACTATATACGGGATTGTGATAGTTGTATTGTACCTATATGGACTTATTTTTGTGTTTTTTTTCATTGTTTATTTTGTTCCGTATTACATATTATAGCCTAATACATGATATACATGATGATTTTTATCTCGAACAAACGTTCCCCGCTGGAAAGTTGCATCTCACTCACGGATGATCAGCCGCACAAAAAAAGATATATATAGAATTTTCCGATAAATTTATACATTGTTTTATATATACCTTAATAATACCAACAAAAAAATATAATAATAAATCATATCTTTATAGAAAATCACCCAATTATCACCTAAGTTTTATTCTACTAGGGTCAAGTAACTAAACATAAAAATGACGTATATAAATATAGCCAAATGTGGCGTACACTTGTGTTGCCGAGATATAAATATGCGATAATATCGATATACTATAGCGCAACAAGCCGCGGCTAGACGTCAGTATGACTAAAAACTAGATTCTAGGAGCGCAGGTTCAATTTCCGACTGGCCGGCCTTTTCCCATTTTTATTTAGCCAGCACACAAACCGTTTTATTTAGCTAAACCTCGCCAAACGGCGATGCAATTGTGTCACGCCGTATCGCCAAATCGGTGAATTACGTATTTAAACTATAAGGTGTTTTTTTGGAGGTGTATAACTTTAAAATGAAATAAAACAAAACACATAAAAATCATGGTAATGTCCATAGTATTGGAAAGATAATTTTATGCCATTAGTGTTCAGATATAGTATGTTTGTTTTTTGAATTGGCCACACTTTTAGTACCGACTGTCAATTTGATAGCTGATAGCTGATTTGTGTTCAGTTTGGTTTGCCACTTCACCATGAATAACGCTTGCAAATTGTGCAAATTTATTTCGAAAATCATGGTCTCGTAATCATATTTAAACACTGGCATAGAATTAACTTCCCAATAAAGACAATACCATGGCCATTACCACGTTTTTATGTGTTTTGTTTCATTTCAAAGTTCCATACGTCAAAAAACACCCTATATTTAAAAAATATATATCTAATTGAGTGTACAAGTATTTTATACGTTATTTTTGTAATATATTGTAATTCAACACTAAGAAATAGGAAATATTAACAGCAAGCGATTTCTTTTTCCTAATACGTTGTTAATTATAATTTTGAAATGTTAACTTCATTGTGTTACATATTCAATTGTTGTGTCGTCACAAAAAGCTCGCAACCCTCCGCGACTCGCGGTTTGTGAAGCGGCGTGTTGTGTTATGTGTGTCAGCTAACCATCTCTGGCGCTTTTTATTTATGGTTATTTGTACATAACTTTTCTCACCAAATTATACGGTGGAACATAAATTGAAAGTAAGTTAAAAAAAAAAACACGTTTTGAAACGTTTTCATGCGTGGAGGCCGGCCATCGGATATTGACCATTAATTTCCGAAATACCAAACAAACCACAAAAGTATTATTATGATGGTAGTATTAAAAGATTTCTTAACGCATACATTAAACATGATTTCGTTCCTGGACCTTAGAGGGCGGAAGAGAAATGTAATACCTCCATCCCGGAATATTAAACATTTAACAACGTTTCACTAAAAAAGATATATCTGTTTTTGTCAATTTTAGTAATGTTTCCCACTAGGTGATCCAGGGGTAAATGCTGGAATTTTTTTCGTCAAAATATTTGCTATGTGTATTAATTTTTTCTTCTTAGATGACATTCCCTTATATCTATAGTTCTCTCCGCTGACCCTGTTTAGTCTCTCAGTATTTTCCTTCTTTGAATATTTTCTGCTGTCGCTGCATTATAATATATTTGTATATATATTATAATGCGAGAGAGACACAAGTCAAAACGAGCGCTCGGTGAGGAACCCGCTCGAAAACAACCGGTGCCAATGAGCATATATTAAATTAAATATATATTTCTCATATTGTGTACCTACTTGACCTACGAAAAGTAAAGAGACTACTTACTTTTTAAACATATTATAATGTGCTACTATTTATACGACTTTTTAAAACTAGTCTAAACTATTTTGCGCTCCATTCAGTTTTGTTCCTAAGCTCATCCTAAAATTCCACAGACTTCTCGTAGAATAAGTATGGAATTCAAAATTATATTTCATATTTTTAGTCATGATGGATCTAATCGATTTTTATTTATCAAATCTAGGACATTTTGTATAATTTGTTGCTTAACTGTCATTAACTTGAGCTGCTTTAGCATATATCTAATTCTTGTAGGTATTCAATAGTATTTTTGGGAAATTAAACCGAGAAGGAAAAAATCTAATACATAACTCAAAAGAGAGCCATGAGGAATATTTTAAGATGTATTAAATGTATTACATCTTAAAATATATATATTCCTATAAATTTATATTCCTCATGGCACTCTTTTGAATTATTGGATTTTTCCTTCTCGGTTTCATTTCCCAAAAATACTATTATTTAACGGTAATTGAAATGCGGAGTGACAGTGGAATTAAATACTAATTGCGAAGTTTTTAGGTTAAGTTTCTTTCTTATTCTGCTTGAAAAAAACAAATATTTTAGCCATTATTTACGCTTCAACAGGATAAGAGACCCAATTACAGAAGCGAAACACATCACAAAACACCCAGGCTTGAGTAAATCACGTGGATTAATTGTGACCTAGAAACATCGTTGTGAATAGCCAGTGTCATGCCCACTGGGCTACGAGGGCCGCCAAAATCTTTTCTTTGTAACCATTAAAATATGTTTGTCGAATTTCATTTCATTTCCGAATTTCCTAATTTTTTAATTTATTTATCTGGATGATAAAGGGCGATTATTGGAACTATGCCGCGTAAATAGGCACAACTCCAGGGAGATAATTTGTCTGTGCAAATAATAACCGTAAAACAAGTCAATCGGGATATAAAGATCAAACCCAAAAACACCCAAGAATAACATCTACTGACTTACCAAATGGTTGGATCCTGAATCTCTTGCACAAAACTGCGGCGTTCCTCCCGTTCGATTATTTATTTTAATTTCCTTTCGATAGGCGCGCTGTTGTCTTGAACTTGTAAATAATGTGTCAGTCTATTCAAAATATATTATATATCGCGTACTGGCGCGAGCGGATCAAAACACAGCAGTTTGAATCAAAATTAGCGGAAATATATATGAATTACAATGTGATGGCAAGATGTTCAATTTTGTTAATAATTTTCAAAAAAAAGGAATGCGATGCGTAAAAATTTTCACTATCGATGTTTTAAATTTAGAATGCGAAGTGAACTGTCGTCGCGTTCCAAACCATCTAGACGGGGAAGAGTCACTCCAGATGGCCTCAGGTCGAACAAACATCGCGGTGTACATGACAGACAAAAAATACAATAATTATTTGCACAAACATTATCTCTTCGATATTTTCATTATTAATTATCAATGTATTACTATTTTCGTTACCGATTTTCTTTAGATGTCGTTTAATTTTAATTTATTACTATTTAGCCTATAGCTATGAGTTCTAGTTCATTCTGAATTTTACATACACATTCATCAATATCATTTCGATTTATGTACATTAATGTATCGTCTGCGAATAATCTTATCTCGCAATTATCAAGACATTTTGGGATTTCATTAATATAAATGATAAATAATTTAGGGTCCAACATTGATCCTTGGGGGACACCTTTTTCAGTTTTCAATTAGTTGTGCACTGGGAAATGTATCTTCAAATGTTAGTATTTGTCCTCCCATTGAGGATCTTTTCATCGTCAATTGGAAGTTTTGTCCACTGCAGTCTGTCCTCGCGATCCTCAACATTTCCGCGCCATCTTCCTGGAGGTTTTCTTTGGGATTTTTTCTCTCCATGTACCTCGGTACTGTTGCGGTGCCATAGTGTGTAACTTGCAGGAGGCATTCTTTGGACGTGTACAAATAATATTATGAATTAAAAATTTATTTTAATAATTTTTACTAACACAACTTTAATCAAAGATTGTGAAACAGTTACTCTCTCCATCTCCCTAATTATTTTTTTCAAAAGTTATGCCGTAAAAGGTACACCGGTAAAATATATCTCGAAAGAGGTTCGAGCACTTTATAACTTTTACATTATTAACATTTTAATACGTTTATTGTACGTTTTTGTTTTTACAAATAGATATTTAATATTTAAAGCATTTTTATATTTATTCTTATCGGGCACGGATAATGCTTTTGCTTTACAGCTTCACATTACTTTAGTATTTAAAAAGCTTCCTTATGATTTGTGCGCGTAAATAAATAGTTATATCTGTCTTCTTCTCGCAACAAAATCCCTCCTGACGCCGTCCTGTTCTACAGCCCCGCGGCCAGGCGCCGCGCCGAGTGGAATATTTTCTTATGAATGAAGCCTCCTTACGACCTTTACCTACCTGTATGACTATATTCTGTCAACATATTATAGAGCAAAGAAGAATAGTCCTGCATATATCAGCCGCTGTCTGCAGCGAGGATCATTTCTCGTGGAGGTGGATTCGAAGAACGAACTCCTCGACCCACCTTGGCGGTGTCATGTCAAACGTCGCGCATCTCATGAATACATCTGGTGTGGTTCTCGTGGTACCGCGTAATCTGTTGCCACCATATGTTTACTTCTCTTTCCTTGAAATCTTTCTATAAATGCATTTTTGTTTTTCAATCCTACTCTCGAATTCATTTTACTGGTTTTTTTTAATGCTATACACACCACAATATTGTCACGGGATCGTTGCGGTGGGAGACAAATTAAACACTTAAAATTAATTAAAATATATATTTATCTCCAAAATCACTAGACACAAACTCAATTGGAACACCGTTCCTTAACTCGTACAATTTCGCACAATCACTCGTCCTTGGAACACTTTATACTTGGTTTTCCAAAGCATTCCGTGGTATTACTTGTTCACTACTGAACGGCAGGTACTCTCCCAATTTATTGTTGCTGCTGTTTTGATGGTGTCATATACATTTACGGATTTCCAGACGTTTCGCGAATATAGTAGTTTATTCTAGATCTTTCCAGCAATTTCCAATTTACCGTAAAATGTTCAGAGTGCTGAGAAATCCTCGATTACCTACGTGCAATTCTTTCTATATGTACATTCGTTCGTGACAATTTTACAAAAAATAAACAATTGTATTAAATTATCCTCTATATGCTCATGGAATAAATCGTCGGTGTCTAACTTGCTAAGTTAGAACTAACTAGAAAATGTTTCGAATATCTAAACTTTTAATTTATAATAATAATAACCTGAAAATTTAAACAGATCTGAGTATACATATACTAAATATTCAAAGGTGGGTACAATTCACTGTACCCATAAACTGCTTTTGGCACTAATTTAACACATATTTTATGTATGTATAATATTTGTTTTTCGTGTCTTCGCGTCTGTCATTGTCACTAGAAAAATCGCAACTTGTGTTATATTTTATATTCCTTAAGATGATTTATACAAGGTACGCTTGTGTGTGCTTTTATTTATAAACAGTAGACGTTTGTCTGGTCCACGCGCGACCAGTTTGCGCTTGAATTAAATAAAAATATGATATTTTTAATCATCACACATATTATTGCATAAGTAGATCGGAGTCTATCCTCTCGTTAGTGCGCAGTTGAACGATCTGTAGAGGAACAAGGCGCCGGAGTGCGCCGCGCCCACGGGACGGTTCCTCGGAAAGCTGTCGAAGCGCCCATTGTCTTCCGGTGATAATGCAACTCCATCTTCCATCCGTCACTTGCAGTCCGTCCGCTCCCCGGCAACACTGTTTGGTTTACCTAACTCTAGACATTTTCCTTAATTTAAAGTGTGCGCGAGAATAATCCTCGAGAGCTATATTAATCTGGATTTACCATTACATTAAGATTGTTACCCGCGGCTCGTCCTTCAGCCTGTTACGTTAATATTGTAATTAAATTCTTCGCCAGATCTCAATTTTGGAAACTTCCTTCCTCCCCCTCTCGTCCTCCGCCGCGCCGCCGACACCTCCGCTCCGCGTAAGGCTCCGCGGCGAGTGCGAGAGAGAGAGTCGTCTCCCGGAGGCTGTGTCCGTCTCCTCTGCCCGGTTTTTTCAACCACCCATTTGTTCCTTCCTAATGCGCGGCTTCGCCCAGTAGTTCCAGACCTCTACCTGCAGCGAGACGTGGGAGGGGGCGCGGCGAGAAAAAACTTTAAAACTTTGACGTCGGGGGATTCTTGCGCTTCCTTTTCCGAAAAAGCGCGAACGCGTAGTTGCGAAAACGAAGTTTTCTCGTGTTAAGTGTGTTTGTTTTTATCGAATACCTAACAACAACAAAAGTGCGGCCATTGTGAAAGACAAGAAAGTGTTGTTTTAGAGTTTCGTATTATTTTTAATCCGAGTCTAATACTGTAGAAAAAATCAGTAATTCAAATTAGTTATTTTAATAGTGTGTATAAATAAAAACTAACGCATTCGGGAGACATTTTTTCGAAGTATGGATTTTACTCCATACCTGGTTTTCTTGTCAAGTCGGGCCTGTCGCGGTGAAGTCCAGCATCAATACATGGAGCCCCCGAAATCTCCCAAATTCAACATCACGCTCTGGCAACCCTGGCTCGCTGGAAGGCAAGGTAATCGGTCTAAACAAATTGGTACATCTTAAACAATTCCAGCTTCACAAATGTAGTACATCTTCGTTACTTACTATTGCGTCTATAAGCCACATTTTCTCGTTAATTTGCTCGATGAGTAAATAGGCGCGAAAATTTTTAAATCTTTCAGAATTTCTACGGTTTTCTTGGCCGTTTAGAATTTAGCTGTTAAGAGTTTTCTTGTGTAATTTACTGTGTTATACCAGGAATAGAAATATCGTACACACACTGCAGTTTATCCCAGGAAATTCTTACCAAAAAACTTCCAATTTTCATTCAGGTGCAACTTAGATTGAATTACACTTCATTTGTAATACAAGTTTTAAGTATTAAATTATCATTAGATAGTATTGTTGCGCTTTCTGATGATGAATAATTAATCTTTATAGATGGGTTAAACTCCACAACCGCGTCTCCAGGTCCTGATGTTCTCACGATTAAATTCACCTAAGCTAGCAAATAGCGATGTGATGCACGAAGAATGCCATCGCTCTGTCAACGTACGGTTGCACATTTGGAGAATGTTTTTCATCAGAATTCCCGGAATCCGCGAAGGCATTCCGGTCCACGAGGAATGCCGCCCGCTCCGCAGCAGCGTGTGTAGAATTCTCACGCGCGACCTACTGTATATTCCGAGTCCGCACATTCGCAGAGATCACCGAGCCAACACACAGGAAACTAATTCAAAGCGTAGAAAGGGATGTCCCACATACCGGGTTTCCGACAGAAACCAAACCACATTTCGAGTTGCGTAATGTTAACCAAAAAAATAATTAATATGGTCCAAAATGAATTTACGAGGTTTTAAATTTAGTTCCTACATATGTGTCAAATCACATACTAAATTGATTACTACCTAGTGCCTATTAGTTTCTGGATGGAAATTTATTATTTATTCTATTTTTAAAAATGTAAATTTATGTCGTCCTGTGTTTTATCAGTAATTTTGACGTATGTTTATTTTATCATTTTTTGTTCATAGTTATCTAACTTGAGGTTTTTATTGTTGTTACCCGTTATTTTATTAAATGGGAAATTTAATGTACCGAAATTAAGTAAGATTTTGTTCGAAATTTTACACTTGATTTTGATTAATATACAACATTAAATAAATAATCCATTGCATTGGTCGGATTACCAACACTTTTTTCCGTTCTAAGGGGATTGTTAGAAATCGAAGGATAACTAAAATCAACTCTTTTATTCATTATTATTTATTATTCTATTTTATCTATAAAAACAATTTTTATCGATAAAGTAAACTTTTTATGACATAATTGTTATTGAATCCAAAATGATTAGAGCGGAGCTACTATTAAAATTGAAATTATAGCTCGAACTGAAGCTGTATTTGCAAGAAACCCATGAACCGGTACGGCGTTTCGGTTTTCTTCGGTCAGAATCAATAATTAATTAAATAATCCGTCTTAATTAATTAATGTTTTGTATGATAAATTAGTTATTTAATGAGCTCATCAAAAGATGGCGCTAGTTTCCTACCGAAGAGATTTTGTACGCTGGGTAATATTAAAACTAAAATTTATATATTAAGATTAGTAAATGAGAAATAGTTTCCTACCGAATTGATTTTGTACGCTGGGTAATATTAAGACTAAAAAGTAGAAAATTATATCACATGAAAAAAATAAATTAAAAAAAACACGCTTATATTTAAATGTATCTACTAAAAAGTAAAAAATAAATTTTCGGACAAAAGTTTTTTTCTACATTTTCCAAATAAAAGCTTAGGCGCTATCCCTCCATAAACAACGTAATTCTGTAATCTATACCAATACCATTAGCACGTAATTTAAAAAAAAAAAAAAAGTGCTACTGATGTAACGAATATAATAATATGTCCGTCGTCAACCTGTTCAACCATCGCATATTCACAGCTTTGCTCGCCGTACTAAATATTAATTACATTTTATTACTGAATTTTAAGACAGACACCGACAAAAACGATTTTTATACCTAAGTAATTTTGTTTCAGCAACACAAGTTTTTGCTTGATTTAATATTTTTCTAAATGTAACACAATATTTCTAAATGTAACGCAATGTATATTTTTAGATGTTCTTGCACTGAACGTCAATCTAGTATTTTGATTAGTCTCCTTTGAATAGATCCAAAGAATTTGTATTATTAATAAGCCTTCCTTAACTAAAAATGTTAAATCTTCCACCCCAAATAAAACACCTTGTTTACGCTCATTCTTCTCACGACCCCGACATTCTATACCCCCGTATCCATAATATTGTAACCATTCATATTCTCGAGTCCTCAATGAAATCCAAATTAATCCAACGTCCACCCGTTCAAATTGAGCATTTAAAATTATCGAAACCACTTAGCGTCGAAGTGCTCAACTGTTGCTCCGCCTTGTCGCGTCGACGACAGAACGTCTCATCCCTTTCCACTTGACGGATAATTTTAGTCGCTTTTTCCCCGAATTACTGTTGCACCGAATTTGAAAGCTTTCGAACAGGTTTGCCTGCAATCATCGGCCGGTCCAGCGCCAGGCGTCTGTGATCTGCCGCCCTTCGCCCCCGCGCAGCCGACCCTCTCGTGGCCTTCGACGACCTTCGAGTGTTTATAATCGGCTGCGTGTAGTCTAAACTAACGCTCGATCCTGATCTCGCAACACGCCCTCTCTAAATCGACAGCTCTACGCGAAAAGGACACGACTGTTAAATCGACGGTTTGTTTCAGGCGCTTTGAGGAAAATTACATTTATAATCATTTGCCTTCGAATATATTGGAAGTAGTAGTACTAGGATAGTATTTTTTTATTAAACTCAACGTTTCGTGGTGTCGTGTTCTGTTCATGGCCTTAAAACACTGATGGTGAACCCTTTTACGTGCGTGCACCAAAAATTCTCAAATATTATTTATCGACTGTCTGACGTGCGGAGCATTTTTTTATACTTAAATAACAATCAATAATTACATTATAATGAGTTTCTTACTTAGAAACATGATGGTGCCGTCCTTTAGAAACACTGCTGAAACGGCTTCATTCACCTAATTTAATTTAGGATTAAATGGAATTTATCAAAAAAAACTGAATACACTTTTTTGAAAATTTAAAGTTATTCAAAAAATGTTTTATTCCAAATATAAATTACTTTCACATTTTATAAATAAATCAAAAGCTCGAGCAAAAACAAATCACATCTAAATCACTGCGTTTTTTGTTCAAAAGATTTATTCACATTAACGACAAAGTGGAATCCACTATCAACCAGATGACAGAAACGAACGAACTTATCTACATTGAAACTTTTTACTGCGAATGTCAACTCTAATAGCAAATAAAACATAACCTCCAATGATAACAAATGTCAATAACAGTGTTGCCAGCATAATAATGTATTTGTATACGAAAAAAATAAATTTAAAAGGAAGAGTCTGGATATCCTCACCATCTATTAGAAAAAATATTGAATCTGTAAATTGTTGACGTGCCAGCTATGGCACCCGGACCCAAGGTTCGCTACCACTGCCTTAGAACATTATCAACAACAACAAGGCATTTCCATCAAAATTTACATTTTTGTATGAAAATTATATCAATATATTTTTCTTTAAAACCATGTTTTTCTTTAAAACAAACACGTTAATTTTCCTGGTTTGTAGTTTGGAGTTGACAAGAAAAAATGTTATATTTTAGAAACACTTGGTTTGAATACGAATAAACGTACGAATTTTATTGTATAACTTGCCCGATCAATAATTGATTGCCCAATTTAATCAACATTTAGTTTACTTTATTCCAAATTGTTGAATAAATTACAAATTTCACATAATCGAAAAATGATTATAAAACTTTAAAGCTCAATATCTTACTTTGTCGTAAATGTCAATATATATCTTGTTGCTCTAATGATGTGTATAGGATTACAATTTCATTAATATAAGTTGGATATAGTGTTTTTGTGCGTCATTCCAATTAAATCAAATAAACCGACGCGCGACGGTCCCTATACTGTCGAATCTGCAAAAATTCGATTATTGTTTTACTATCTTTAACCATCCGATTTCCGTATATTTTCGGATAACGTTAGAAAAAAGTTTAATTATTCTTTAATGTATGCCTTTTTTTAACAAAGATCATTTTTTACATTGTCCGAAAATATAGAGTAAATTAGATGGTTTAAGATAATAATGTAATATAAAAATAATTTTCCATTTCTCCACGATTATATAACGTGTTCAAATTTTACTGACCTTTTTACCATTGGTCTTTACTTTTATGGCTGAGTGAATAAGTGAGAAGTCATCCGTTTCCGGTAATCATGATTTTCACCGATAAGATTATATGTCCTGAGTTATTATACTATTTGCCACTAAATAGTTCTGTAAATAATATCGTTTTACGATATTTTATGCAATATCGTGATTGTACAATACAAGCGACGAAGTGATTATTTTTCATTAAAAAGATCGTAGGTATTTTAAATGTAGATGCGGACATATCAATATTCACGTACATATACGGACATATCGATATACGTGTCATATCATTATTCTTACTATTTTCAAATACTATGAAAATAGGACTAACTATGAATTACTAGTGTCCTGGAATAAATAATCTACGAATCGCTAGGTGAAAGTCTTAACTACTAGACCAAGAAGTAAGTTACTAATGATGTTCGCTATCGTTTTTATTGACCCATCATCGCCTTGCTTTAACGGCAAAATTTGAAAATAAAAATATATTTGTAATTGTGGACGCAAATAGATTATTAAAATTTATATTAAATAATAATTAAAATTTCATATTCATGCAACATGAGATACGACAAATATATCGGAACTTAATAAATAAAATTCCTCGAATTTCTTTCGTCTTCTAAGAATATCGAGCACCGTGTGATAAATTGACACGGTCAATGTTTATGTTACTGTCGACTGTCGAACAACGTTGCGATAAATTGACATGGTCAATGCCGATGTGACTGTCTTGCAGTAGTATTACGCTTTACTGATATGGAATAGCCAAATGAATTGACGCGATCAATGTTTATGTGGCTATTTCTTATCAGTAAATTGTAATTAAGTGTAGCATGGTAGCGATAATATAAGGTTTTTTGTATTTACTTTTTGCAATATTTCAGCTAGCCGGACATTATGTATTAACATAAGAATTTAGCAAGCGAGTGACCTTACAGCTTAGAAAGATCACTGGTCACTAAAAATATATCGAATGATTTTTTTATAATGGACGCCTACTAACATATTCTGAGAATACGATTACTGGATTTTGTGCATAGAGGGATAATTATTAATAAGTACCTACCTAAGGGATAATATACCTACCTACCTAAGGGATAATTATTGATAATATAAGCTATACAAGTCTCACAGAGTCGAAAATATTTATGTGGGAAACGTTTATGGAGGTCTTTATAGAGTGGCCCAGGGTTTTTGACCTGTATGAGCTGGCTTAAGGGATCACTTTACACAATTCAACGTTCACCAATTCCACCGTAAGAACGTTATAAAAAAATTTAATTATCAAAAAATATTTTCGTCTCCGTGAAATTTTTCTTATCATTATCTTAATTAATAGAATTATTCGTTTAACATTTAGTTTTATTTTGTTTCAGAAACCCCCACGTCAGGCTCCGAGTCGACGGCCGCCCCCACCCCCGGGGCCCCCGAGGGCGGAGCGCCCCCCAAGCAGCTGCCCTCGGCCAAGTGGCGCAGGGACAGGCGCTCCACCACGCGCATCCCCGACTACAAGAACAGGTGATGATCTTCCTTCCTCTTTTAACCTTCCAAGTGAACTGTGAATTGACTTCGACAATTCACAGACACGGGACAATCGCATAAATGATTTATTCGCGAAGTTTTTATTTCTTCTTCTAGTCGGCGATCAATTTGTCCATTTTTGCTTGTTAGGGGTAATTTTTTCTAAAATTAGAATTTTCGCCGCACTTCAAGTCCACGGTACATAGATCCTCGTTCTGCAAAATATAATGGCTGAGCAAAAAAGCATAAACTACCAGTAGGTAATGGCTGCTAACTACTCTTACTAGAGCATGCGTCAATCCCACGTGCGCTCAGATGAATTAAAATCAAATCGGTCAAAAATGAAATTTCCCCATATTGATAGTAAGTCACTTGAACTCGTTGAATTTTTTAAATATCACTCTTTATTATTTTAAATCATGTTAAATATTGATTAGGAACTTGAAAATATATGAAAAAGAACTTTTGGGTACCAGATTTTTTTTACAATATCAATCAAATCAAAAATGGTCAACAAGTGTCCATAATTAATGGCATTAGTGTACTATATAATATACACATCTATGTAATAGATATAGGTGAATTATTAAACTTGTTATAATACCAGAAAACTTGTATTAGGAAGAAAAAAATTAAGAAAAAAAAAGACTCCTAACCATTCATTTTCAGTACATCTTTCAACACTCCCTAGCAAAGAAAATACATATTTTGTTTCGTTCTCAAATATAGACAAAATTAATATTACGAAATTAACAAAATTTTAAAACTTTATTGAATTTTAAACCATTAAATTTGCTTTCCATAATGTTATTTTTTTAATATTTTTAAAATGCAGTTTGGTAAAAACTTGTTGATAGAATCCAAAATTGAAGGATCCTTTTGAATCGCATATAAATTGTAGTATCACCTCCTCTATATCAATACATAACAAAAAGGAAAATTTACTGTGCACTAAATACATTACTCATAAATAAATAGAACAATTAAGCATGTATTTTAAAAATTGGGATTTCTTATTTAACTAGTGGATTTTGTGGAAAGGATAAGAAGATAAATTGTTTTTTTTTTGTTTGTTAAGGAATCGCATTTCAAAAATATTGATTATCACTAGGGATGGTATTTTAACCGGTTCCACAATATTTCCATTCCACGTTATTTGAGATTTATATCTAATTGTGTATTGAGATTTATATCTAATTGGTAACGGATTTTTCGGAATCGCATATGTACTAGACAATAGTTATATCGCAGTTACCAATCATCGATAAGATTAGACACAAATGTCAAATAACTACAATAAATAATCAATTAAAATAAAGGTTTGACCATCACTAATAAACACTGCTTTAAAGCAGAGGCCTGTGAGCTGCAACCGCTATGCACCCCCCACCCTCCCCTACCATCCCGCACCCCACATACCCACAATTCATACAATAAATCCTGTAATTCTTATCGTATGTATTTCGATTAAATTTTTCTGGAAATTTGACTTTGTTAGCATCTCAGCGACATTCGAAATGATGACTAATCGGCAATTTTCAAAAAAAAATCACAATAAATTTTAGAATATTTACAATATTGTTTCCCTTTTACACACATAAGAAATCTGCCTGATTGTTTAGCAACAATTTAGTTGCAACCTCGCTTCACAGCAGTCCTCCAACTGTTTCCGCCAGCTCGTCCTAGGACAGCGCCTTGGTGTCCTGCCTTATGGTCTTGCGTGGAATATCGGCTTTGGCAATCTATCTGCCGGCATCCACAAGGTATATCCCAGCCACCATAACTGTGATTTTTCGATAAACGTCAATAAAGATTCTACTTCTAGTCATTATCTTATTTGAATATTTCTGATCCTGTCCCTTCTGGTAACTCCTACTTTTCCTCGTAGAAATCCCATTTCAGCAGCCTGTACCTTGAGTGGGCTCTTTCGGTTAAGATCCAGTGCTCGTGGCCGTACACTAGAGTTTGGCTGAAAAAACAGTAACAATAATAACATAATTTTTGACAATAACCTGAACCCATAAAATACATTTAATCAATTCTTTATTTACATAATCATACATGATCGTACTAATATGTACTAATATATGCATGTTGCTAGAGCAGGCCGAAAGACACTTGTAATTGGGTTGGTGGGCTAAATTTGAAATAAGTACCTAATGTATTATTTTTTATGTAACAACTGGGTACAGAGAGGGTGTTAATTTTCTGTTAGTGTCTCAATAAAAATTAAAAATAAAATGGTGTAAATGCGCCCAACAGATCGAGTGAGTTTAAGAACTGCCAAGTTTTTTGGGAAGTCAAGTGTATAAATTAATATTCAATGGAATTTTCATAACCTCAATTATTTGTGATTCCAGAGAGCCCGGCGTCACTGGAAGCAAGGCATCACGCTCTCAGTCCTTCAATGACAAGTCCCTCTCTAGTTTGCCTTTGGGGGCGCTTCGGCTGAGGCAGGAAGGACTTCACCACAGTGAAGGGGATCTGGCTCAGGACTCGGCCCATGTGGACGGAGGCCTGGCAAGGGGGACCATTTCTTTTGCGTCACTCAAAGGTAATTTTTTATTTTATTTGTACATACATTATATTACAAAATTGAATTTATAATGCTAGCCTCACTGGGCTTTACCTGTACGGAGGCAAACTTTTTACACTTTGTAGATGTAGATGCTAGTTTATAAATTAGTAAATGGAATTAAAAATGCACACTTCATCATTTACTAAATTAATGACCTCTCGCTACCGTTTATAGGTGAGTGGTGTTAGACCAGGGCACACAGCATGGCGCTGATTGTGGTTCGGCAGTAGCTGCTCACACATATAAATTATTTATTTTTTTTAAATATTATTATTTATTTTTTTTTATTTAATCTGTACAATGTATTTGCGAGAACCATGCCTGTCTTGCTAGAATAATTTATGTTTTATTTTTATTTGTTTATTTAACTTTGGTTGGACTGTGCCTGTCTCACTAGAAATATCTGTGTTGAGATAGGCATGATGAACTAAACCCCTTCTTTAGGTGAAGGGATTTGGGTCACAGCAGAAGTATTTTTAATTGCAGTTCAAATCATTTATATTGCAGTTCAAATCATTTGTACAGTATTTATTCTTGCATAATTAAATCCACTAGTAAACAAAACATATTTTTCACAATATTTTTTCTACTTTTTAATATTCCATTCCAAAGTCTCTTCAAGTGAAAATGTATTTTAGTAATAAAGCTCAACTTATTTTCAAAGACATTATACTTTTTAAGAGCATTTAGTTTAATCTTTTCATAATTTTTTTAAACTTTACAAGCTAATAGTAATTTTACTAAATAATGTATCGGAACCAGGCGTGGAACCAGACCGTATACCAATAAATTTACGCTCGTTCATGTCTATATATTCTGGTGGTTTGTGGTCATTGACTCTGGACATGGGTCATATATAGCACGATATGCAATACATTATTTATCAGCTTTATTTATCCCTCAAAGATATGATTTTATATAACTGAATCAAACAAGCAATGTTTCAATAACTTTCATGCATTCAACAAATTATTACCCCAAAATTATTAAACTTCACAAAACGTAACTAGCAATCTAAGGTCCTCAAATTTAAAATTGATGATGCAATGTCTTGTCATTAATATATTCTTAAAACAAATTATTTACTCTTCCAGCCGCCCCAGCGCCCTCACAGGCAGCGGACGTGGCCGAGTGCCCCCTGGACATGAGCGTGAAGGTGCCCGCGCGCACCTGTCCCACTACGCTGCCCCCGACTTACTCCCAGGCCATCAGCAGTGGCTTTCTGTACCGGCCTAGCGTCATCACTCAGGCCCCCACCAACGGGCCCCCGCTCTCCCCCACACCTGCCAAGGATGCGGGGAAAGGAGAGTACGTTCCAGGTAGGCTAGGACAATTATTCCTTTCATTGAAATTTTATCTGGTTTGGAAGTTAGGAATCCTATTACCAGTTTTAAGAATATCGGTAAAACCGGCAAGTTGATCAAATCTACTTTCAGTATTACCGGTAATGCAGGAATCAATTACTGGTATTATCAAAAATAACAGATCTCACTCCTTTAACAGTCTTTGTTTTATCTACCAAGTTTGCATTATCGACAGTTTTGTATATTGTCGCAGCCGAAAATCCTCTTTCAAATTTTACACTAGTCTGATAAATTGTTTTTAAATATTGCTTGCTTGTATTATCTTTTATTTCAAATTTCACCGAGTGAAAATGGAATTAGTCTAACTAACTAACTAACTAAATATGGGGATGCCGAAATTAGTCTCACCACTGATTTGTGTCTAAATTCATCCCCATAAACAAAATGGGCTCCACGACAAAATATATTGTCTAGTACACACTTAAACAATATTTTACTCTTCTGAGTCAATATTCATATGACACAGTATGCTGACTGTCAAATTCGTTATGGTTTGACCCTTTAAAGAAACCCTTAATATCCGCAAACATCTCCAGAAGCATATGCTTAATATCCGACCCATCTAAGTTTCAACTGCTGGCTGTTTGTTCTATTGTCTACAGAAAGGAAATTGGATTGTGTAAATTGGAAAGTCTGTGGACTTGTTTGTCTTGTTTGAAATGAGCGTTTTTGTACGGGTGTGGATCTCATCATAGTAATCAAAGCTTTGCAATTATAAAATTTAACAATATTCTGTCAAAAAGATTTCAAATAAAAATGAACCTGTCAAGAATGCATTCATTCTCCACACATATTCAATGTACGGAGAATATATTATGAGAAGACTGTTATGGTAGGATTTCCATAAATGATAAAGGAACTCTTCAATATTAGAAGTAAACATTTGGCCAAAATACTGAACGAACGAACTACTACGACTTGAAAATGATATCAAGTTTATGGGAAACTAAAAACATGTTTGTCAATTACGCTGAAGCAGTACCCACAAACAATGCTCAGCTTGGTTTTGCAATCATGATTGACTTATTTTATCTCAGGTCATGTATATCTGAAACCTGAACTTGAGAGAAGAATAGGGATAGTCAAAAATGTAATGTTAGTGATGAACACAATTTTGAAAAATAGATCCTTAAACATCTTGCCTCTACGGAGTGGAAACATAACACATTGAAAAGATCACAATCATTTTGAATTTACAATCTGAAATAACCTCAATATTAAATGAGCTGTACTTGATCTAACACGTCATAATATTGACGTGAGGACTATTTCATTGCATTTTCTCCTATGTTTGCCTTTTTCTGATATCCCCATTAAATACCTTGTTTTATCCACATGCAATAAACTCAGATATACGTGTAGCATTTCAAAAGGGTGTGTTGAATGCGGCTATTTACAAAAAGATAATGCCTTCAAAATCCAAAGGGTTTTCGTTTATAATATATCTACTTTTACATTCCACAATTGACATTGTTTTGCAAAATGTTTATATTAAGGAAATTGTGAACCATTTCATTAAAAAATATATCATTTTTCTCAGTAAAATTAATGAAAACATTTATTTTTTTAGGTTCAATGTCAATGTGTGATCCAGTGATAGATGAGCATTTTAGGAGATCCCTCGGGGCGGACTACATGTCACTCTTCAACAAGACCAAAGGAACCAATAACGGAATCGCAAATGGAAAATCCCAGAAAGTGTCCACAAAAGACCGCGGCAGCAGTCCCATAATGTTTGCCAGTGATCCATGCACCAAGTTTTTGAATACTAACTCCAAGTCGCCCGAGGAAGAGGATTCATCTCGCTCCGAAACCCCTGATGAAGTGGAAATGGATATGGACATAGACGACACTGCCGGTCTATCTGTGGATGATCATTTCGCCAAAGCTCTAGGCGACACTTGGAAGAAGCTGCAAGAAAAGAACCCTAAAATTGACATTCTCAAAAGTAAACAATCACCTGAAAGTGTCACAAAAAGCAACGCATCCTCTGTTGTTAAAAATAGAAAAGACTTACCAAACCCAAACCATGACAATACAATTATAAGAGGTATCGTCATCTAATCTTTTTATGTAGTATTATTTTTGTAAATACGCATTTAAAACATGTATGACAACTTTTCCTTACCTTATTTGTTATAATATTTAAATCATTATACTATAAATGTCAGTATGAAAGCCCTCCACACATCACTCTGAGGTAATCTGACTATTATTATTATTATTATTATAAGTCATTTATAATTCTGTGCAAAATAAAATAACTTATTCATTTTGTATCATTTGTGTACCTTGATAATTATTATTTTAATTTGTGTGCATTGAAGTGCACAGAAAAGATAAATATTTAAGAACAACTATTAGTTAAGATATGTCTTAGCGTACTGCATAATTTAGACCTAGTTCTTCCTCAAATCATTATTATAAATATTGTCACAAATCTAGAAAATGTAATGCATTTGATTATTGATGCTGCACTTTTGTAAATAACATGCTTAGGTACTATTTGAAATGATTTGGGAATATGTAATTTCTCTGTTGAAACCTTCATTCTATGTATTTGGTACAACTTACTTGATAAGTTTCGTAACAGCTCAAAATGTATATATTTAAACATAATGTATTAAACAGAATATAAATCAAACTTTTTTTATTTACCATTACTCCTACACAATTTATAATAAAATCTATATGTAATATACCCCTGATATTCTTCTGCAACTCATAATGAAACCCATCATGTACTTCTTTACTTCAGAAAACAACTCATCCTATTACGTAATAAACCAGATTAATATTTATAGCACAATTTAATGACAATCCATTACTCTTACCTCACTATACGGCTGTTCTACATACGGGTTGAGGACCAGGTTCTAAAACCAGCTCCTTCAACAATAGCGAGCAGTGATGACGACAGCAATATTGAAAAAATCTAATAAATATCTTATTAATGTTAACTTAATTTCGTTAAACAAATAATTTTTGGATATTATCAAAATAATATCTGAATCACTTACGTATGGTTTAGATTATGAATATTAATTTTTTTCTTGGAATGCAGCCTAGTTAACAATGCCACATGAATGATAATAATATAAAGATATGTTTTTATTTAATTTATTAAAGAATCTTAACAGTTCAAATCATATTGTTAAAGGATTCGGCATTAACATTGTAGAAATTATTCATGACGATCAGAGATACTGTTACTCTCAAAATACAAGTAGTAAAATATAAAAATATTATTAACATATAACATAACATAACAATGTGAATGTTTTTTCTCCCAATTTAATAATCATCAGTTTCAATCATTATAACTTGAACACAGTGTACATTATATAAACCAATTATGTACAAAGATTCATAGATGTTTTTGGGCATAGGAAATTAACTAACAAAATTAAAATGAAATAATGTTCAGTTCAATTCAATTCTATTTACATACATATTTGATAAATAACATATACACTACAACTTAATTTTTACATGTTATTGCGTTTAATTAATATACATATATAAGAATTCTTATCAAACATGTAGGAGAATCCTGCTTCGGAAAACCCCTTCAGAGATATGTAACTAATCAATATCTCAAGTGATATTCTTCAGCATAGCGGGAGCTCTTCCAAAGGCATAACCATTGGCAGGTTGGTCCTGTATATTGGAATGTGAAACAATCTATGTCGATGCCGTCTTAGGCAATTATTAGAAATACACAAACCAAATCTCTTCATAATTTCAGTATTATCGATCATACCATGCAAAAATCGATAAAAATGCATCATCAAATACACATTCCTTCTAGTTCCATTCCTTCTAAACAATTTTAAGCGTATCCTGGAGAAATTGGGTTAGGTAGAGCCAAGGATAATACCTGTTAGTATAAATAGCAAAGAGTTACTTAAAGAGTTTTGATAGTAATGGGGGAATAATGATGGGGGAAAAGAGCGAGGAGGTCAGGGTTGAGGTAGGGGAAGAGGAAATAAGATACAATGAAAGAATGACCATAGTTGATTTAGTGATGATGATTTAACTCCGTTAGTTGATTAGTGCTAATATGAAGTAGATAAAAAATGATAAATTTGATTTTTGAGATTAGTTTAAACTTGGGAGCTGTAAATATTTTTAATGTGTAGGTATAGGTATGTAGGTATTCAGACATGAAAAATTAGTAATAAAATTTCTACTGTCAAATTATAGATAAAATGTACAGGAAGAAGTAAACCTAAAATTTTAAGTAAATATATCATATATACAATCATGTTACTAGTATAAAAATACGGTGATCCTTAAACAATTATATTGATACATATTGTTTATAAATATTTTCTTGAAATAACAAAAAATAGGAATTCATAGATTGCACAATAATTAAAAAAATGAAAGGTAGGAAAATATTATTTATATAAATTAATTCTTATATATAGAATCACAAAGTTTACACAGTAATTAAATTAAAAGAGTTTTTTTTTACTTTTGTCCATTATTATTCGGTTTAGAGGATCATGATATTTTGATAATTCACTTACTAATTATATATTTGTCTGAATTCTACAAGGTACTGACTGCTTGGAGATATTTTCTTCCATTTGAGCACTGAATTCGGGAGGTGCTAGAATTTCCAATACCATCTTTTCACACAACTGAATCCAGTAATCAAATGGGAAAATATTTGTACTTATCACTCTTTTTCTTCAGACTTCTTGTGCCAACCTTTGGTAATACATATGTATATGTATCAGTGAGTAAAACAATAACAATAAAATATACAAAAATTGCTTATGATGTTTTAAGCAATCATTTGGGGTAGGTACGCAGCGGCTGGAGGGCAGTCGCAGTCAAAATCATCACCATCTTCATCCCCTTGTCCTAGTAAGTTTGGTGGTCCAGACTCGACAAGGTACTTCCATATTCCTCTGTCTCGCGCTGCTTCTGCATGGGTCAACCAGTTTAGACCCATTTTGCTTTCATACACATTTTTTGTTACTTCTCCCAGCTTAATCAGGGGCAACCCACTGGCCGCTTTCCTTCCAGGGTTGCCAAAAGGATTCTTCTTGGTATTCGTTCCTCTGGCATTCTTAGCACATGTCCAAGCCACTTCATTAGTGATTTTTCTTTGTGTAGGAGTAGGGACTCCATGCCGTGTGTGTGCCTTATGTCAGCACTTCTCACTCAGTCCATCAATGTGACTTTTCCGGTTAAACTCGTAACATTCCTTGTGCCGATTTTCAACATCTCTTTGGGCATGTTACACTGTGCCAATTCTTCTGGTTTTTAAGATGTGTGGCAAGTAAATCGTTAAACAACCTCAATTTGTGCGCTTGTCCGGCCGTCACGGAAGGGAGGGCAGCCGCCGCGGACGTCTAGTCATCACAGCGTATTGTTGCTAACTAACTAACCATCACGCCGTTTCTCCGCAGGGGTAGGCAGAGAGAATTGAACGCCACACTCTTCTATCCTGGCACACCACTTTTGCCTCGGCCACATTCATACATCTTCTCATAAAAGTTCAACGGTTGTTACGGCTTTTAACGGGGCCATCCTCAAATACTTGTAGTATCTGATCGTGCCAGGTCTTTCGCGGACGCCCTCTATTCCTGTTGCCTTCAACACTCGCCTCATATATTTTCTTAACCATCCTTTCCTCGTTCATACGTTCCACAAGACCAAACCATCTCAGCACTCCTTTCTTTATTCTATTTACCACACTACATCCAGCATTTCATTCATGACCAATGTGAATGCAATGCTGTATTTTATATTTTTTAATACTTCAGTGTATATAGTTGTAGTTTTAGTTTTAACTAGTAAAAAGGCTTCTGGTAAGAAAGGTTGAGGCATACATAGGTGGAACTGAGGTTTGCATCTATATGGGCTGAAATCATACCATTTTGACATTGATGCATTGTTATGTGATTTTGAGAATATGTATGTGAAAGAATCTTTGTCATTCTTAGGGCTAACAAAGCTTTGAATTTATTTTTATTAAATAATTTTACATAATTTGATTTCAAAATTATTCAAATAAAGTCAAATTTAAACCTACCAAACCTTTAAACCCAACAGATATGTTGAAAACAATAGTTTGATAGATATTTATTCAGCTCTTTTTCAATCAAAGGAGTGCTGAGATGATTTGGTCTTATAGAATGTTACGAGGACAGGATGGTTAAGAAAATATATGGGGCGCGTGTTGAAGGTAACAGGAATAGAGGTCATCAGATACTACAAGTATTGAAAGCTTCAACAACCGTAGAGCATGCATGAGAAGATGAATGAATGTAGCTGAAGCAAAAGTGATGTGCCAAGATAGAAGAATATAGTGTACTATAATCTCTGCCTAATCCTGCCAAGAAATATCATAATGGTTAGTTAGTTTTTTCGATTTATCTGTTAATAGTACTGAATAATAATAATGAAAATATTTAATTTCATTCTTCTGTATTTAAATTATATTTCTTTAATTTTTATATTTCTAATACTAGCTTCTCATGTAAGTAGATCAGTAAGTACTCTTTGATTACCATTAATAATTTACTTCTGTGGTTTTGTTCTTTGGGTTTTAGCTGAGAATAATAGTTAAATAGTATGAATATTAATCAAAGCTTTTGATACCGTATTATATTTGTGCAACAAAAGTACTCAGATGCATGAGAGGTAACTAAATATACTACCTAGACATTGTCCACAACTCAGCTTTTTCCCGGTATGCAAATAGGCTCATTGCTCGCTGTACACTAGAAAGCAATGAAATGTTTATGTGAAATAAAACGAATACTAGATTAGGTCAGCGGGCGATTCTTTAAATTATTATAAATATGCATTTTTTTAAATTATACCTACTTTATCAAGATCATATATCTAATTCTTCGCTTGAACTTTTTTTACTTAACTTTGACATTGTGTTGTCAGTCCTAAGCTAAGGCTGGAGCATAGCACCAACTCTCCAGGGCAAGCGGCAGTCTGGAGGTCTGGATCCCTAATTAAAGAATGACATTGTATTCAGAATAGTTACAGATATGCTTTCCATAGCCATAACCATCGGTATTATAACAAGAACTTAAAGCATATCTATATGCATAAATTATTTCATAATAAATTTTTTTAAAGCTACAAAGTTTTATAAGATAGCTCCTGTTTTATTATTTTAGACCTTTCAAATAGCTTATATGTGTGTATGTGTATTCTGTGTTCATTGCCATATTTTTATTATATTTATGCATTATTGTTTTAATTGGTTATTAGCTATTTTTTTATATTTTCTTTCTCTATGTACATTATTTTTCATTTTCTGTTTCACTTTAACTCTTGTAACTACATAATATATAATCTATCTAACTATCATGTAATTTATATGGCTGACACAGGTCTTGTACCTACTTACAACCTGGTCATGCTAGAATAAACATACTATTAGTATTATTATTAACAGAATTCAAAAAGTTTATGTTTTACTGAGTAATCAAAAATATAGTGAATAGAAAAATATATATCCTCCAGGTTCCTGTAAAAGTGGGCATCCATGGACACAAGTAGAGAAGACATAGTCCGTCAAAAGGGCTAGAATCGTATTTGATGATAACTACTTTTATCAATCACAGTTATTCTCAAATACCATTGACTGTTCGAGGTTGACGGCATGATCCCATCGATCATATTTTGATTGCCGTTATCATATAATCTCTTTCTTCTTCTTCTTCCTCAGCTTTCATCTCTCATATAATATTTCGTCGGCTGTATACCTACTCTGTTTACAGTGTTGGAACCAACCTTGCCGCTTGAATCATAAAAATATTGACAGATGACTTGCTTCTAAGTATTGCATGTATAAAGACTGAAGACCTACGTTCACAGTTTTGTGTTGAGATTCTGATCAGACAATGATTGTTAAAAGGCAGATACGATGTAGGATTCCGCTGTGAGAGTCGATATATGCTCACAAATGTCATCTGGAACCATAGATACTTACAACTATTAATTCTGAAAAATAAGGCAAACAGACGGCATTTCATTAAAAACATTTTTTCTGTTTTAACCATAGATGTACTATAAATATAGACTAGTCACTAAAAATCTGAGACATCTAGTTTCTGCTGTCTTCTATTGCGTACTAAATATATCAATCAGAAAGAGATAGAAATTATTTACATAACCAATACAATAAAACATATTTTTTAAAAACGAATGTATATGAAGTTAGTAGCGAATTGCGGTATTTATTCTATGGTCTTTTCTCTTTCTTTCTTATAGCACAGCATACGTGTAAAAGAGATATAAATATAAACAGGGTTGTGTATTATATTAATGTTTTATATATATATATATATCGCGCGGACATTTATACATTTTGGACACCCCTAGACCAACTCCCCCTACCCGCAATGTGCGCCTATGTTTACAGTAATTCGTGTTGTCGTTCTGGTAGCAGATATTTTGTTTTGTAATTAGTCTATGGTTTCAACTGCTGCTAAGGAAATTCAAATAATGAAAAAAATTATCACCACCCAGCTAAAAAATTAATCATCAATAGTTTTAACTATTGTCCTTTAGGACTGGCATTTGACGTACAAGCGTGAAATAAGGAGCAAATCGACGAATTTCCGAGATATGGTGCGGCCGTGTGGGATTACTAAAGCCGATAAAGACACTCATGTAGGTAGGTCTCATAGCTGAGAGGCTAAAATAATTTGAAATTATTGCTCCCAGGTTATCTCGAGACAAAAATTTCATCATTGTTAATAATGTGATTAATATTTTCCGAATGTACTTAGGTACCTGAGTCTCTCGTTTACAAATGCCGCAAAGTATTTCATTTTATTTTACATTTAATGTACATAATCGGACACAAAAAGGACCACATACACCACGGAGACCCCTGAAGTGATGGAGAGGTAGCTGGAATTCAGCATCACAAGAAGAAACTCCTACACAGACTCTTGAGTCTAAATAAAGTTGAAGGAGAAGAAGAAGAAGAATTTTGGTTGAAAAAATTATTATGACAAATCAAAGATTAATTATTTTAAAAACTAGTGTTGTGCGATTCGCATAAAACGGTAAAATGTTCAGAATTTCTTTTTCGGTGACGTTTGTGCCGTATTGTGTACGCGGGATTACCTAAGAGCCTGTCCAGATGGGGCGCGCGTGTTGAGAAATTGCTTGCCCAACGTAACTTGGAGTGCGACGAATTTGGAACTAAAACCCGCCCCGCCCGCACCCGGCGGTAACCCCTCGCCCTGTCATTTAGTTCAATTTTGTATTTTGGGAGCTGTGACATCTTGATTACCAATATACACTGAATTATTATGTCCAAAACATCCTAAACAGTCCGGGATGGTGCAAGAATAATTGCCAATGAAGTATTAAAGTTTTGCGAAGCTGAAAAAGCGAATAATGGACCGATATTACCGTCTGACAGTTTGACAGATAGAACAGCCGCCATTACTGCATGGTTTCTTCAGTGCTGCCCGACCAAATTTCTGTATTTAATACGACACCGGTCGCCGGACATTCTGTACATTATGTATTGTGTAATAAATTTACACCCTGACAACTTCTGTTACGCGACAAGGACGCCCTCCTTCGCACGCCAAGTTATAGTGGTACGTCTATACTCGGGCCCCAATGTTGCGTCCAGAACTACGCGCGAGTCCGTGGTAGAGATCCGCAATATTGGGTTTGGGTCTGGAATATCTAAAGTTTTTTCGACAAGTTTTTATATAAAACAGAGTTTTTTTAAATTATGGAATTATGGATTACTTTTGCCGTATACGCCAACATCTACTGAAATAAAAAAATTATTTGCATATCTGGATGCAATATAAATTGAAACGCGGGAGAGATCTCGCGCGTAAAACGCGGCATCTGGACAGGCTCTACGACTTGTCTCGTTCAACCAATCTTATGGAGTGCTCTCTAGATTTACCTCAAGATCAAAATTTCAGCCTGTACTTATTTCCACTAGCTAACCATCAGGCCGTTTCGTCGCAATGGTAGGCAGAAAGGATAGAAAGCTATATTCTTCTTTGCACTCCATTTTTGCTTCGACTACATTCATACATCTTCTCAGGCATACTTTACGGTTGTTGAGGCTTTTAACAGGGCCATCCTCCAATATTTGTAGTATCTGATCGTGCCAGGTCTTTCGCGGATATTATTTCCTTAACCATCATTTCCTTACTCTTAAGTCCCACATGACCAAACTATCCCAGCAATCCTTTCTTTATTCTATCTACCACGCTACAACCAGCATTACATTTACTTCTAATTTTTTAATCCCGAACAAAGATTTCCACACCAGTGACTTAGTGACCGCATTTCCACCGCATTCAGTCTACTTTCATTCCTTTTTTGGCAATTCCAGGCTTCGCTTCTATACCTCAGTGTTGGCACCAGAACGCCATTATGTACCGCTAGTCTTGCTTCCTTTGGCGGATTCTTATTGGCCATAATTGAATTCAGAGCGCCATTTACTTTGCTTTCCACAATCACCCTTCTGTACATATTGCCGTTCCTACAAAACATACCTACTTATCTCGATACTTTAAATGTACGTCAACTAATATTTGATTGATTGAATTTGAAATTGATCTCACTGAGTCATCCCGTGTCCACGCACCATTATTGTCTCAACAAGTCGAGCCGTTAAAAGTTATATAAAATTAATTTTGAATTAAAATTAATTTTTATTTCACCACTTGCAAAAATATAAGCAACGTACCTACTGAATCGTTTTTAGCTCTCACATTGTAGAATCTGTAGATCTGCGATGCCTATAAATTAAATAATTTGGAGACAAAATAAATATTATATCTAATGCGTCATGAGTTTGTAAGATAATTGCTATATTTTGAAAGACGTCATGTTAGATTAGGAGGGAAAACAAGATATTAGGTCCTTACATATGAAATTCACGTTTTGCCGTACTGGCAAATTTGATCTCAAATATCTTCTCTTTGGTTAGGAATTCCAAATCCAAATTTATACAGCTATTTACTCATGTATTTGTGTTTTGAAAATTATAATTCATTTGTTTTTTTCTCAATTGTTTTTTTCTTTGCGTCACTCAGTTTACAAAATGAAAAACTTGAAATATCGCGTTATTTACGAGTACGAGTTCCACCGTGGCACCAGTGCTGCAGAAACGGCTCGAAGGATTAATGATGTGTATGGCGACGGTGCCGCAAAATAAAACACAGTGCGTTTTTGGTTCCAACGTTTTCGTTCTGGAAATTTCGACCTGCAGAACAAGCCCCGTGGACGGCCGGAGACCAAAGTTGATAATGAAGAATTGAAGGCTATTGTGGAAGCGGATCCATCGCAAACCACATCCGAGTTAGCTGCAGGCTGCGGTGTTAGTGATAAAACTGTTTTAATCCACTTGAAGCAAATTGGTAAGGTGAAAAAGCTTGAAAGGTGGGTACCTCACGAATTGAGTGAAGCAAATCAACAAACACGCGTTGACTGCTGCGTTGCATTACTCAACCGGCACAATAATGAAGGGATTTTAAATCGAATCATTACCTGTGATGAAAAGTGGATCCTGTACGACAATCGGAAGCGCTCATCGCAATGGCTGAACCCTGCCGAACCAGCCAAACCATGCCCCAAGCGAAAATTGACTCCAAAAGAGTTACTTGTGAGTGTTTGGTGGACTAGTGCTGGTGTCGTTCACTACAGCTTTCTTAAATCTGGCCAGACGATTACGGCAGATGTCTATTGTCAGCAACTGTAAACCATGATGGAAAAGCTAGCTGCTAAACAACCGAGGCTGGTTAATCGCTCTAGGCCACTGCTGCTTCATGATAACGCTAGACTACACACTGCACAACAGACGGCTACCAAATTAGAGGAGCTTCAATTGGAATGTCTAAGACATCCACCGTACTCTTCGGACCTTGCCCCAACAGATTACCATTTTTTTCGAAATTTGGATAACTTCTTGCAAAGGAAAAAATTCAACTCCGATGGGGCAGTCAAAACCGCCTTCAAAGATTTTATTGATTCCCGTCCGAATGGTTTTTATAGTAAAGGGATCGATGAACTACCTATGAGATGGCAAAAGTGCATAGATAGCAATGATACATACTTTGATTAAATAAATATATTATAATAAAAAAAATCGGCTTTATGTTCCTCCCATACTAAACGTCAATTTCATATGTAAGGACCTAATATTTTGTGAAACTCTAATGTACGCTAAATACCTACTCATAAACTATTTTATTATGTTCATATTATCAAAACAAAACCTAAGCCACTAATCACAATTTTGAAGTAAAAAGGTGGTTATAAAGCAAATAAAAAATACATCGAATTTATTTTACTATATTTCAAATCTTTTGGGCAATATGCGACATATAATATATTCGACTCGTATATTTGAGTTGTCATCAAATATTTACTTTAAATTCACATTCCCGTGTGTATTATCATTATTTTTGCAGCCCGAAAATTCAAGCTGATGTACATATCTACTTATATTTTATATTAAATCTCCTGTTGAACACCAGTTAATTATTAAATTAATAAAATAATATTACAAGTACCGTAATACAAATGATTTGGAAAAAATAACCATGCTTTGCATAAAAAATAACAGGCCATGCCAATCCCTTTGAGTTATTGGTTGAATAAAAAGCAAGCCTCATTTCAAAATCTTCGATTAATATCAAATGTTTCAATTTTCATTTGTCACTTTGTCTTGGTGTGTACTGGGACCGAATATAGTCAATCATGAATTGGAGAGTGCTTTCACTTTGTCATAAATTTCCGATCAAAATTATGTAATATATTTTCAGAAAATTATAAATTTGTCGGTAAAGGTCTGATATTTGAAGGTGAGGGCGATATGGCTCATACAGACATACAATAAATTAACTATTATATTACAGGTAAGGTGGGGGAATAAGCATATTCGGGGTTACATACACATATATCATGTTAACGGAAAATGAAAGATTAACACCATAAAAATATTTTATAGAACATTAAATGATTCTTACTTTACATTCTTTATTACTTTAAAATTCTTTCTCCATCTTCAGATTCATTCGTTATTCACTAAGATTACGAGAAAATACGTGCGTGCAGTCAGTACCTACACTGAAGCGTAAACATAATTATATTTTGAAAAAGAAGCGAAATCAAATATTTACTCGACAGAATTATGTGATGCAATAAAATGTGGATAATATGATAATAATTGAAGGCGTGCATTTATTTTCCATAATTTCAACTCATCTTGCCGAAAAAGCTAGCGTGGAAAAAGAGTCTACAGGTATTCCTCTATATTCATCTGGTAGTAACAAATATGACGGACGCCGACAGTTCCAAGATATCACTGGGATGGCTTAATACATGAAAAAACAAAGAAAACTTAAATAAAAGGCATGTGAATTTTAGAAAATGAAAAATCGGAGATTCTGGTTATTTATTTCACAAAATGTTTTTCCTCTGTCCTGCAAAATTTTGTTTTTGCATATAGACCCTTTTTATAGGAACGCCTTCAATTGTGATGAATATTATGATAAACATATCGTTAAAATTCTAGTTGCCTACAGCTTATTTCAAAGTACTGAGTGCACGCCGCTGAGAGACCAGTAGGTGTCACTGGCTGATGGTTTATGTTTGTCTCCAACTGCATCATTCCAGGATGTCGGAGCTGATTCTGTTGTTGATTCGTCATTTTCTAAATCATTAGAAGTTGTAAATGGTACTCTTTAGAGTTTCCTGGGACATCCTGCCGTGTGTCTTCGACGTCGCATGGCTGATTTTGCGGATCCCACTGCTGTGTCCATGATCAGGGCTGGTATCAATGATGCAACTTGCTAGCGTCGGTTTTATGTAAAGCCACTGCTAAGCTGTGTAAATAGATAGGGTAGGTATGTGTCAATGAAACCATCGACGCAAGTGATTTTGCATACCCGAATACCAAATATTCACTGGTATCATAGAATGAAAACTACTTGGAGAGTATTTTTTGGAACCTTCCCTCAGGTTCAAAAATAAATAACCCAAAAACACCCCGCTCTCTATCAGCGGTTTGTTGGCTATTTTTTACTTACTTAGAAGTTCCATAAAACCCTGACCATGTAAATTCAGAAATAATGTTAATGAAATAATTTTTAATTAATAAACTTACAAATAATTTAATCTAAATATATTTATACTATTATACATAAATATATACACTATTGGAAATGACACCATATTTAAAAAAAACTTTGGTCGGAAAATATTTGCGATCGGGAGAGAGAATTTGTACAAACTTCACTCGAGAGTTAACGCATAGTCTGAAAACAAAAAGGAATAAAATATTTTATTTATATTTGTAAAACCGAATGTTTATTATTTTTAAGCCTGTGAAATGTGGGCTCTGTGATGAGACTCGAATGTTCGATAAACAAAATATTGGCTAAGTACTCAAATAAATACTTGTTTCATAGTAATATATTATGTATATAATCTAGAAATAAATAAAATTGCATGAGATTATTGAATTTAAAAAAAGTTGTAATAGATGGTCATAAATGATGTAAAACATATTGTAATGTGCATTTTTATAAGTGCGAGCTTTAATTTTTATTTGTTCAATTCTACAATTTCAATAGATTTGTTGCATACAATCATAATCAATTTACTGTATCCACCGAAAGATCTATCTCATTTATATTTGTGATATTCTGTGCTAATTTAGCAGCCCACCTACACCCGATCCAATCTTTAATTTCTCCCGAAGAATGGTCACGTCGTCTTTGGACTAAAAACTCATGTTCCTCTCGCATTCTTACCCTTAATGTTCGTAAACATAATAACATGTAGTACTTGACGTTTTCAGCTATCGGAATATGCATATTTAAACTTGTCTTGATTGACTTGCGTCACTGTTTACTTGTACGAACCGAGATAGGGATACATACCTACCGTTTGTTTCTACAAATCAACATTGAACGCGGCATTAGGTATTTGTTCTCAGTTGTGCGTCTAATTTAAGCACTGAATTCGACTGGTGCTAGAGTAGTCAAATTAAATCTATTCACTCAATCGAGTCCAGTTCTCAAACGTCGACTCTTCACCTCAACCACTTCAATACTCCTGTTGGCTGTTGGCTGCACTGCAGAGAACGGAGACCTTCGGGAGCAAGTCCGCGAACGTTGGCGATCATTATTTTACTAAACGATTAGCCCTCGCCATGCACGGTTCCAGGGTTCAACACATTTTATATCAATTTCCAAATAAAGAAAAGCACATACAAATTCGATGACTACGGATGTAAGCCGCCATCTGGCGATGTAGCACACAGTGCGTTCAGTACCAGCATCATTTACAGAACTCAATATTTTCATTGAATGTAAAGATTTGGGTTGCAAATCTAAGTCTACAGATACCATTTGGAAAGATGACGTAGGTATTGATAAAGCCAACAATCAATAAAAGCATTATTTGACACCATAATCAATCAACTAATTTTATATAATACTAGCTGTACCCGGCCACGCGTTGCTGTGGCTCAGTCTTGTTAAATGGAAAAGAAAGAAAAGAGAAAGCACACGTTTCTAATAATATGTTTAATTTTACAATACATGTCGGTATTCAATTTTGCTGCTTTTCAAAAAAGCATCTTTTTACCTATCACAGATGTGACATCTGTATGTAAAAAACATGCACGTAATTCGAATGCAGCACTGTGTCAAAGTCAATCCGTGAAGAACTTTCGGAGATTTAAAATTTTGAACAAACGAATTTTACACTTTTATATATTGATAGCTGTTCATCCACGGCATTGCTCGGGTAAAGGATTAAGTTTGTGGGGGGACACAAAGGTTTCATTGTTTCAGTCTCTAATAATAAAAAAGGATCCATTAAATCCAGGCTGGGATGGATGGGATGTCCAGGAAGGAATTGTGACCTATGTATTCGTGACGTGACCTAAAGAATAAGAATACAAAATTTGGATTAGATCGGCAAACGTTATAGATTTGTACAAAAAATATAACATGTGTGGGGGTGGGGTAAGAAGGGAGGGGGAAAAGTTGTCTCTATTACCCGCAGGGTCTTGAAAAACAAGTATGCAAAATCTGGGTCAGATCGGTCATATGGTGTAGATGTGTACAGAAACTATAACAGGGGAGGGGGTGGGGTAAAAAGTCCTAAATAATAAGTTTGCAAATTTTGAGTCCGATCAGTCGAATGGTATAATTTGCATTGAAAATATATCAGGGGGAGAGGCAGGGGTAAAATTGGAGGTGGGAAATGTCGCCTATGTTACCCGCCGGGTCTGAAAGAATAAGTTTCCAAATTTTGAGCCCGATCGGTCGAACGGTACAGATTTGCATTTTAAATATATCAGGAGAAAGGGAAGGGGTAAAAGTGGAGCAGGGAAATTTCGTCTATGTTATCCGCCGGGTCCTAAAGAATACGTTTCCAAATTTTGAGTCCAATCGGTCGAACAGATTTCCATTGTAAATATATCAGGGGAGGGGAAAGGGTAAAAGTGGAGGAGGGAAATGTCGTCTATGTTACCCACCGGATCCTAAAGAATAAGTTTCCAAATGTTGAGTCCGATTGGTCGAACGATACAGATTTGCATTGAAAATATATCAGAGGGAGGGGAAGGGGTAGAATAGGAGGGGGGAAATGTCCTAAAACATAAGTATGTAAAATTTGAGTCCAATCGGACAAACGGTGCAGATTGGTATAGAGAACAGACAGACAGACATTGAGTTTTATAGGTATACATATCGCAATACGATTGGCTGCACTTTCTCATCGGTTCAAGACGACCGAATTCTATCAAAAAATTTGAATTTGAAAAATGTTATATCTAAATATTTATCAATATTGAAAGGGTAGGAACCTGCGCCTTTTTTCAAATAATTTGGGCGAATTTGAATGCAACGTTGTGTCAAAAAGAACTTTAGGAAATTTATGATTTTGGACAATCGAAAATTGACACTTTTATTTATATAAACTAATAGTAGGTATATGAAAACAAATTAGATATACAAAAACATCCTCGTAATCGAATGCAAAGTTGTGCCAAAATTTCAAGGCAATCGGTGAAGAACTTTCAGAGATTATCGATTTTGTACAAACGAACATCTACATTTTTATTTATATAGATAGGTATATATTTCTTTACTATTTAGCAGTAAACATATCACTAAACCACAATTACATAATGCTCTTTTACCAGTAAATATGAGTTGTGAAAGTAGATTGAATGCAGTAGAAGTAAGGATGCTTCGGCGTCCAGGAGGCAAATCCTTTTATGATTGACTAAAGAATAAACAAATTAGGAAGAAAAATTGATTACGGTTTCATGAACAAAATCAAGAGTGCGTACATAAGATTGAACAAGAAGGAAATGGAAGATATATGTACGAATACGATATATGTATGATGGTACAAGGTAAAGAGCAAACGAGCAAATAAATATGTAGAAATCGATTACCTATCAACTGTCCTAATTTCGAACTTGCTGTTTTTACATTTATTATTATTATTAATTATTATATTATATTAATAATTATATTAATAATTAATATAATTAAAATTAGGAAGAAAAATTGATTACGGTATATATGTAGAATTCGATTACCTATCAACTGTCCTAATTTCGAACTTGCTGGAATTAAAACAACAACACTGACTAGCCGCGCGGGCAGCCGAGTGGCGGCTCAGGCTTCGCATTAATTATGTCCCGTGTTTTTTCACAGCTAATATGTAGGTATATAAATTAACGCTATTTTGATGAAAACTTCCGTTGGTTGGATGCTTTCATCAAATTGTTCGTAAATTTCTATGAAAATTTGAAACATGTTAATTTAAAATGTTAATGAAATATGTTAATAAAATTTGAAACATGAAAATCAATGTAAGTATCCTAAAGATTACGAATACGTATTACAAGAAATCGTGAAGTTACTTTCAAAATGACTTCATGATTTCATTCATGACAAATAAAAAACTTTTAATAACATAATTTAATTTCTTCAATACTGCAAAATGACTTTGCGGTAACATTATTTATATAAATAACAAGAAAACACTTTGTATAAACCACTATTTTCTCAAATTATTAACATGTTTCGAGACCAATAGTTCTTTCATTTGTATACATTCTGTCCTGATAATGCGATCATTGGCCGAAACATGTTGATAATTTAACAAAGTAGTGTTTTATATAAAGTGTTTTCTTGTTAATTTTATGCATAATTTAATGATTATGACAGTACCTACGCTAAAGGGTAAAAATCAGAGTGATTACTTCAAAGTTTGTTATTTAATAAAACGAATAAGCACGACCATCAACAATGTAAACAAATAACTGAATAAGCTAACAAAAAATTTGATATTAAATATCCATGTTTAAATGAAAAATATTCAGGGTGATAATTCCCCTATTTCCATACATATTCTACATATCCAGGTTTTTGAAGTAATTAAATACAATATATAAATCCACTAATTGTGTTTTCAAAACATACATACAAAAATATTGTTAAAATATATACTGGTCTATGAAACGAGTTAAAAAATTGAAACTATTGATTTTGAAGCGTACCCTTCTCCACTTTAAAAATATAGAGGTATCATTATCACATGCGAAATCTATGTGTACTATTTCATGAGGAGGACTGCAGATGTCTCTAGCATAGGCCCATCAAATATACGGAAGCTTTTCATATTTGGAAATATATGCAACATTCAAAAATTTGATAATTTGTGAATTTGCTTTCGATAGAATTGGTGAAAGTTGAATTGTGATCAATTAAGGTAGGTACCTACTACTATCTTGTTTATTTTCTTCTATCAGTTAAATATCAGGTAAGTTAGGTCACGTTCAACTAAAACTGAATTACATACTAGAAACCCTACGAATTGTCTTTTGCATAAGCCACGCTGATGACAACGTTGAGTGTCGGGCTTTACAAAAGCTTTATGACATCGGATATTATTTTATACTAAATTCTGTTCTAGGTCATGATTCTTGATTTCATGTATGATTTTTCATAAGTTGTGATTTGGGAAACACTTATTTATTCGTTCCAAGCCGCCAACTTAGATTTTGCCTTTACACTGGTGTCATTATAATAAATTAATTTAAAAAATCCAATGTTTAAATAAATATCAAAATAATAACTCACTTAACCCATGGTGTTCACAATACGTTCGAAAAAATTAATCCTCCAAAAAAATCTCGCACGTGTAAATAAAAAAAACTGACATGTTACGTACGCAATTCACTGGAATTTTTACCATCGACCGACAAAGGTGTTTGGCCTTAGGACCCAGCAGCGCGCCAGTCCCGTGCGGCCCTCGACACGAACTGACTTCTCATCGCCCCTGCTGTCCCTTAAATCGAGACTATTGTCACAGTCCGAGAACTTTGGACAATCCTTTGAAACCCAAACCGCCCTTCAGCTAATCCCATTATCTTCCCTTCCTTTGTCCGGAAAAGAGCCAGTGTAGTCCATTGTCACAGCCTGCGGCGGGGCCTCCCTGGCTGCACGGCGGACAATGCCAGCGAAAAGAAAAATTCTAACAATTAGTCCGAAGACAAGGCGTAAAGTGAACTTCACTATCTGTAAAGTGATACGAACTAGTCCCGGTAGGTACAGCGTGTGGGCGCCCGGCGCGCTGGGCTGGCTCGCCCGTGCGCAATGCTGCACCTCTCCCGATGCAGCGGAATCCGCCCGATCCGTGATAACTGCAACATAATTAATTATAAGGATTAATTTCATTTCCCGTCTGATCGTTAGAACCCACCAGCGCCAGCGGCCGCACGGGTCAATCTTAAATTAGTATCACGAACTTATTTGAACAATAGAACTGCAAAAAATCGAAAAATGTGTTTTTCGTTTCACTCTTGTCTGCTAAGGGCGGTTAATTGATATCAGCTGATTAAAGTTAATTATTTTATATTTCACTTTTGTTTATAACTCCGAAATTTCAATAAGTAATATTTTTTTTTAAATTTAAAAAATGATTAATTTTAAATGTTCAAAACAGCAAAATATTGAAATCACTCTCTGTATTTTGTCATTTATCGACTTTTCAGTTTTGGCTGTAACTCAGACGTTATAGAAAAAATATCGTAGCGACGACATTTTAAAAATAAACTAGTTAGTTATTCGGCGGCCACTCGGGCAGGGCTGGCTGCAGGTCGGTGAGAACTGATTGTGCCTAACCAGCCCTGCAATCGAAGGAACCCCGAGACCAGGCGGGGTTAAAAAAATGGAACGCGAAATAATGAAAAAGAGAAATTTGTAGAAGGGAACGAGGGTGACGACCGCCCTGGGTCATCGGTACACTGTTTGTTTTGTAGTCAGTGAAGAATGCTTTGTTCTCCCTTCTTTTCAGGATAAGAAAGTTGTTATCTTAGTAAGGCACAAAATTGACGAATTATAAAATTTTATATAATAGCCATCAAAACACGATTGTTATCTTATATTGCTTTCCTGAGAATAGACAGGATTATTTCATATTAATATTTTTCTCGGGGAGTACCTACCTACCTATGGTCTTGCGTGGTACAATCGCAGATATAATTCTCGATTTTGTTAATTAATTTAGAATACGCATAATACGAATACTTGCTCCAATTTTGAACCCGCATTTGTAACTTAATAATAAAATAGAGATGTTTATAGAGATAACATGTTGATGATATGGTTGAAATCTTTGATTTAAAAAGCCTCGAGATAGTTATTGATTAAAAATATTATATTATGGGTATCTGTAATGAAAAAAAAGGAATGATGTCTTTGAGAACGTTAAAGATGTTACCCACATCAAAGATTTTTTTTAATAAATAGAGATGCGAACACGGAAATAGTGTCGCTTCAATATTCTTACTATTTTCAAAATAAGCTAAATGCTTGTGCTATGATTAATTTGCTGGTGTCTTGGAATGGAGTTCGAACCACCGATCACCGGATCACTAGGCGAGCGTCATGACCACTACAACAACAAGCTACTCGAATCTATTTATTATGATTATATCGACGGTCTCTGCGCACACCTACTGTCGAATCTGCAAAACGTCGATTTCTATCTTATTCGTTTTTATTCGTTTTACTATCTTAAACCATCCGATTTAATGTAGGTGTATTTTTGGATCGTGTTAAAAAAGTTTAATTTTCCTTTAATATTTGCTTTTTATTGAAAAGAAAATTCTTTTTTTTAACATTGTCCAAAACAGCAAACAAGACAGTAAACGGGACAGTATGCGTCGATATGTATTTGTATCACTGTAAGGTGATTGAAGTGGAGATTAGCAGGATGTTGTAAGTATTTATTAATATTTTCCTAGTCATACCAATTTATCGATGTGATTTAGAAAGGCATTCCCGCCTTCTGGATCAGTTTAAAGCTCAAAACATAAATGAAATAAAAATGATCGGCCTCACGCGATGGCGTCCGCGCCCTGTCACCGAGCGGCGCGCGTCATCCGATACGAGCAGCGGGTATCGAGTGTTGTTGCAGGGAAACTTGAGAACTCAGTCACACACAGAAGGTGGAGCCTTCATCCGGGTACCCGAGAACCACGAGGAACACCGCAGGTCGCGAAACCCGCCGACCACGGCTACTCGCCTTGTCGTAATGCTGAAAACCTAACGGCGGGTCTGTCGGGTCAAAACCAAAATGTGTTTCATCAAGTCTGGACATCTTCAAAACGGATATTTTATACGAAACGTACATTTCACCGAGAAGCAAATCTCGACGTTTCGCTGACGTCTTATCCAGCGTCATCAGGAGAGCGTCCTATCACCACGGAGGTAGGCTCGTTAGCTGTTAAAGTCTCAATATCGGAGCTGCCTATCCCAACTTCGGGTAAAAGGTGAAGAAGATTCACATGCCGTTATCAAATGATGCGCTTCAGAATTATTCTACCGAAACAAACAATTATTCTTGATTTTCTATTCTACTGTCTTACTCGCTCCACTCTCTCGTCCATCTGCCAGGTGAGGTCAGCCAGAGGAAAAGTTATCGATGCCTTCACAAGTTGAAGAAACTGGGGATAAAAGTCACTAATTGTATAATTTCTTCATACCTACTGCGGTGAAAATGTTTAACAAGGAAACATTTAATGTGAAAATCGGTAAACGTGAAAAACTATTCTGGACCCGACAAAAAATATTAATTATCTTTTTACACGAAACATAAAACGCTTAACATGAAAAGATTTTGAATCCTGGAGGAGAAAAAAAGAATATATCGGCTGCAACGTCGTCACCAAATTGTTTACTGTGTATGATTTTACGATTCAATTTTCTATTAACTAGGACGATATTTAATAAGAAAAAAACAAGGCTGCCGCTTTACGCACACCACTCTTATCATTTTAAACATAACCCGGATAATCTACCGTCGCGTGATATTAGTAATTAACTTTCTATTGATCAGGCAGGCACCTGTCGTTTCCTTTAACGTGAAATTCGTGTAACGCGAAAATAAATTGCGTTAAACGGTTTCCACTGAATGCGTCAGTGATCCGTGACTGTGAAGATGTTCCTTCCTGCGCGGCGTGGAGTACCGCGACATAATAAAAGTAGTAAGTGTTTCTGAATGTTGAAGAGGCGAAATCAGCTTCAATAGAAGGCGAAACGTTTTTTAAACAATAGGGTGAAAAAAATTGCGGACGGCGCCCTTTCGACGCAATCTGCCGCCCTTTCGGCAAGATGTAACTACCCCCTGCCATCCGAAGTACAAAAATAACGATATACTTTCAACTTTAATAAACAATTTGAGAAAAATTCTTTCCATTTCTTCATTGCCGCCAAATTATAGTTCTCGCACAAAAGTTTTACTTGACTTACAACTACGAAACTGCGAATCTAATTAAAAATCCCGAAATAAAATTATGGAAAAAATATGACATGTGATAAAGCTTGGAATTAGATATTTTAACTTTATTCATTTTCTACTAACCAAGAAAACTTTCGTTATTTAATTCACTTCTCACTTCAAAAATTCCACTTCATATACCTCACCTGTAATGTTATTTATTTCGTGTTATACTATGTTACCATGCTATTGTAAATACTTAAAAATAAAAGTGTGTAAAAAATGTACCTACTGTAATAAATATATTTTAAGCATTAAATAAATATTATACAATATATCACAATGCGAGAAATAGCAGTGTATTAGCAAGTAAACCAGATATTAGGTTTTGATCACAACCACACATAAATGTATAATTCTTACCTATTTCATTACCTTTATGACATTATCAAAGAAGGTGGAAGGCCAATTTTCCCTGTTCTGATAGCGGTGCCAACACATCCCTGTTGATGGATGAGGCTTCTTCAGGATCACCTTCCAATATTCACTGCGGAAAACTGTATTTTTATAATGGCATAGTATATTATCTTGCTTGCTTTTCTTATTCACGTGTCTAAAGAACTAGATTCTATAATGACATTATTATTATCTTGTTATTCTCATTCACATATCTAAAGAACTAGATTCTATAACGGCGTAGTATATTATCCTGCTATTCTCATTCAAACGTCTAAAGAATTCTAGTGACTACTTCTAAAACTAACTATGTCTCTAAATTAAATGTGTCCGTTCCTTACTTCTAAAGTACCCTCCTACTTTCAATTTCCAATGCGTGCATTTTTCAAAATGTTATGAACATTGCCCGAGCGTCCCTGACAGTTTAGAAAGAAATAAAGGTGTACAAACGTTTTTCTTTTGTAGGTTTCCCATATGGGACAGTGGGTAATTTCAAAATGTATACAATACTACGGTAACTTGAAAATTAAATTCTCTGTAATATCATGAGGACGGCCAAATCTGGCCGATGAGCGCGTCTTGTTACACATATTCAATACGACAATATGAGTAAATACTTAGATGATTTAAAGGTTAATTAAGGTACGCCTTAAAAGTGTTATTTTGTGCTGAAAATTACGCCTTTAAGGCGCACCTACCTTAACCTTTGAATCATTTAAGTTGTTGACTCTGAATTCGGGCCTAAATCTTTCGTTTCGCAGTTAAATTTTTTCAAGAAGTTCCTTTTTTAACAAAAACAAGCAACCATAATTTGAAAAAAAAAATGGTAATTTAATAACAAACAAACGGCTTCTACAATTCCAAAATAATGCCAATTTGGTAGTTGCATAAAAACGAAATAAATTATTCTTGTATTTGTGTTGGTGTATTATAGTTTTTAATAATAGCACAAACTTAATTGTCTTTTTTTAAATAATCGAAGATGCATGTAAAACATAACTACATTCTTAGTTTAATTAAAATATTTGAAAAAAATAGTAAACATAAATACGACGGCACATCGTGAATCTCGCGCCTGTTTTACGCAAAAAAGTAACGCAGCGTTTCATCCTCTTTTCTAACATAATAATAATAGTTATTAATTAATACCGTGTAATAATAGTTATTAATTAATACCATATAATACACATGTTATATTATAAGGGAGGGTGTCAATGAATTTTAAATTGTAATGAATATGACAAACAATAACAGGAAGAATATGAGTGTCCCATCTATAATATACTTAACCATAAACCTTAACGTATTATAAAATATTATGTTACGAACATATTCGACTATCTTTTATTCCTGAATTTGCTGAATTCACTGAATTTGCTGAATTCACTGAATTTGCAAACAAAACGTTATTTTTATACACAATTATATTAAAATATATATTGTATTAGAAATAGAACCACGATCATTATATATAACTTTATGTTATTGTACTTGGATTACAATGGTCGTAATATACAAAAAAAAATATTTTCAAAAAAGTTTGGCGAATACATACGAGTGTAAATTTGCAAAAATGTTCGGACGCGTTGATATCCCATTCATAAACGGTATAATTTCAAATAATTACGTTGCAATGTATTTGAAACAATTTCCGCCGAGAGTTATAATATTTGACACGGGAGACAGAAACACATACCGCGGAGTGACCGGAGGATTCTGAGCTGAATGTGTAACGGACTCGACCGCGACTCGACACCGATGCACTGTTCACTGCGTCGATCGCTCCGACCTCCGACGCGAGTATCGAATGAAACCAAAACTACGAATGAAGCGATCGACTGCTGCCGACCGCGACGGCGGGAATTCGCTTCCTTTTGAAATTCAAAATGGATGCGGGCCAAAGACAAAGCCGCCGTAACATGTCTAGCTGCACGATAATTACTCGCCGTGCGGTGCGCGTTATGATTTTTTTGACGTACGAAATATTCCTTACAAAATCGGAGCTTACCCTAAAAAACTAAATATGGGTGAGTGAAAGAGACCCCTTTGCATCGCAACGCTGATGAAGGAGGGAGACGGAAAGCGAATAAGTGCATTTTGCATCATCGGAGCTATCGCGCGAGGGGGACGGCAAGACGATATGTCTAATATGACAAAACGGGATGAGGCGCCTGAATCCAAATCATGACAATCGACCCTACAGGGTGAATAGAATATTTGGAAAACTCAGGTAAGTTGCTCTTGCATATATACATAAAATATATCAGTGATAGTTTTAAATTTTCTGAAAATTGAGCAAGTGTACCGCAGAAATAAATTTAATTTATTTTACCTACATGTAAAGTAAGCAACCCACAATCCACAAAATACGATGTTTTTATGACATTCATTGATCAGAGACACACATAATACTTATCAATATCTCCAACAACAGGTAAATCTAGATTTAGATATGGATATAATGTCGCAACAATAGAAATATGTAATTGTATTGGTAACCATTTCATTATTGAAGTAAATATGACATTCATTAACCAGGACACACATAATCAATATTAATATCAATATCTTCAACAACAGGTAAATCTAGATTTAGACATGGATATTATGTCACAACAATAGACATATGTAATTATAATCGTAATACCCATTATCGAAGTAATCGGCTTCCCAAAACAGACCTAAGTAAGTACCTACATTGGAGATCGTTTAAAATGAAGCCATGGGGACAGGAATACTTTTTCATGTTGAACGAATTTCATTTTAAAAGAAATTTCAGATGCTGGGTTAGGGCCGGTTGTTTGATCAGTAGTAATAGCAAAAATTAAGAAAAAACTATACATTTTTGCATTTTCCACCAGTCAAACAACCGATTTTCGCCAAAATCCACGCTTTTTTAATAACTTTCACTACTACCACTGATCAAACAACCGATCCTATGTTAATAGAAAGCTAAGTCGTAAAGTCGTACACAATAAGCACTTTGGTGATGACGCGCCCGATACGCAATCCAGGGCATATTTAAAAATCAGCTTTAGGCAGCGCAGTCACAGCTTGTACTTTAATTTATATCAAAAGTAGTTAAGAAACACACGATGTTGGTTTCCTAGAGAGCGTTTACACTACTTTCGTCTCCATCCGCGACCGGTGGATCGCTCCAGATTAAGTTGGAATAAGCAACTGCAAGGACTGTATCTAAATATAAATTGTATTGTACCTACTGCTGAGTGCTGAAAATAAACAACGGTGTCACGCGATGGCGCTCAGTCAACCGGAACAATGACACACGCAATCCGGGGTCACTCATCCGTGACGGCGCGATCTCTCTAGAGAATTCTACGACATTCTACGCCTTTCCATTTCATAATAACCGATTACGATTACGTAGAATAATCTGGAACGTTCCACATGTTACTCGTTACCTCTAGATAAGCCTTTCGAAGGAAATTTCGCTATAAAAAGAGTCACGCGACGCGAGCTCAGGCAATTCAGGCGACATCTCCGTGATACTATCGAGCGATAAACTGAAATAATTTGTATCGTTTTATTTGCCTCCCGTGACAGTATTCTGATTGGTCAATAGTACCGAAGTGGCGCAAGGCGAGTGTAGATGGATGCTCCTTATCGAGACTTTGCCCCCGACCCTTCTAGGATAAGGGGACGAAAATGATGATGATGATAATGGGACCACTTTCGTTTTTCCAATGATTTTGCGAAAAAATATTTTTCACGTTATCGATTTTCTTCGAGGCAGTCTGTAGTACAAGAGTGGAGGCAATGGGCTGTTGTCCCACTAAAGACCACGTGATATACTTTAATGGTGCCGTCATTAATTTATTAGTAATAATTCAACTAACAATATTTTCATATGTAAGTTCCGAGATTTTATCCATGGAGGGATACTTATTAATTGAGATAAATTATAGAATTGTTTGTTTGGAACAGAGACAAAGCTGTTTATATGGAAAACGTGCATGAAAGTCATAATAGAGTGGCCCAGGCCATGACCTGTATGAGCTGGATTAAGTGATCACTTTACACAGTGCAACGTTCACCTATTCCACCGTAAATATATCCACACATTATCATTTTTTTAATGTTGTATATACCTACGTTCTAAATCTTTCAAATATTTGAAGGGACTAAGCTAGAAACATCTATGGTCCTTTCCATAAAAAAATTCAACTGTAAACGTCAAATACTTCGGAAGAATATCATATTTAAATTAAAAATAATATTGCTTAATATTCCACTTCAAAAATACAGAGGTATAATTACCAGCTGCGAAATCGTCTCGTCTATTAAGTGTTGGGATAACAATATTGCTATTTTCAGAATACGGTAGACTTTATCTTACGGTGGAATTGGTGAACGTTGTATTGCATAAAGTGGTCACTAAGTCCCGCTCATACAAGTCCTGGGGCACCCTAGAAAGACTTCCATACACCTTTCCCATACAAATAGCTTCGTTTCTGTGAGACTTCCATAATTTATCTTAATTTATAATAATTGAATTAGTTATTTAACAGCAAAAACAGTATTTTTCTGTAACCGGCTGTTGGCGTTTAGTACACGAGTACCCGCTGCCGTGCCGTTAAGCCAGTTCTGCGCACGATGGGGTGTAGGGTAGTTTTTTGGGTTTTTGTTTGCATCACCCCTTTGTTAGCCGGCCATTGTGCACCCTGCCCCGAGGGGAAGGGATGGGCCGAGCCTCTCCACTCCTGCTGCTGCTGGCTCCTGGCTGGCAGCTATTAGCTGTTAGCTGTTGGCTGTTAGTCTGCGGAGGGAATACGGGAACAGCGGGGAAGCGAGTTCCGAAAGACTCGGAAAGTTGATTGTACTCGCGATTAAAAATGGGGTTCATCGACAATTATTGCAAACAATCAATCGATAAAATTATTCTGATTTAATTAATTTTCTAGTCGGTAAATAAATAACATTTTCCACCATGATAGACGAACCTCTTACAGAATTTTTATCAATATACTTGTTGTTTTAATAATTACTATATTTGTAATAATATAATAGACCGTATTCTGAAATAAGCAATATTGTTACGTCGGTATCTTGACAGTTACTGCATAACATTATAATGCCGTCAATTTTGTCATTTTAAGTTTGACAGGTCTGAAATTGATGAATTCAATCAGTCAGAAAGCCCTAAAACGTAAACAAATGTTAAGTTATCCACATTTTGTGAATACCTACATCGTTTTTGGAGCAATTATATTATAATATAGACAAGCAGTTAAACAATTGGCCGTCGCCGGTTGCTTGCTGCTATGCCCTGCGGACAGTTAGTGGGTGCCAAATACATACCAGTGCGCGAAATATTCGCCAAGTGACAAACAGCAGAAAAATATTATCATTTCAAAATTCTAAAACTGTTCTTAGGTTGTCACGGCCATTCGGAATATTCTGTGTGCAGTTTTCTGGGATATTCTGCCGTGTATATGTGACCTCTGGCCGACGTTTCGGATTCATCATAACTCACATCGGCCCCGATGATGGACGCTGCAATGGGATCCAAAACGTCGGCCAAGAGGTCAGATACACACGGCAGAATATCCCATAAATCTGCACACAGAAGATTTCTACATTCAGCCCCCCACGAAGTACAAAAACTTCCATTGATCCACCAAAATGGGATGGCCCACTTTCTTGGAGCCGCATTTTTTTTTCAAAAAGACTCGACGAGTTGGTATTTAAAATTATACTTTGTTAAGTAATAATTATTATTCATCGATTGAGTCGGAAGATTATTATTTATGTTCCATTCAATTTATCGTTGGCCGCTTTCATATTTTTACCTACAACATTTCTTCGTCGCTACACCATGTTTGCAAAATGTTGGTAGGGCGCGAGGCCATATCTCACCTCCCGCCGTAGGTATATACTTGATTATTATATAATCTATATTATAGACGGTCCTACGCAAACTCGGACGTCTACCAAAAATTAGTTTTAATAATAATACAAATAAATAATTAATAAATAATTTTAATACAAAGAAAATACTTTTTAAAAAACAAAATTTAAAAATAAATGTATAAGCGGACAGTTACACTCAATTTGTTTGTAAATCCAAGCTTCAAACAGCTCTCCTGTAAAATTCTTTTTTTTGTAGATGATAGTCTACGTAGGGACCGTCGGTATAGCAGAAAACCGATTTATCACAGTAATTAAGGGACGTGAGTACGGGTAAATGAAAAACTATACATATGTATATATATAATAGAAATCTTTCGTAAAAACATTTTTACGAATACGGTTTAGTTGGTGCAAAAATCGATGGTTTAAACTAAAAGATTATTGTGAACCAAATTGATGCATACCTACGCATAAAATATAAAACGAACATTCTATTAGTATTTAACTATATAACTAAACTAAAAATTACATACAAAATGGCCGTGATTGTTTTGCTGTTTTGTAGCTCTATATTTTTATTTAATTTCTAATATATGGAATAGACTAATGTATTGTTTTTGCATCTTGAGGTATACAAGGCCCTACCGTTTATATTGGCTCCACACTTTTGATTAATCAATCGTCGGTAATTTTGTGGGTTCACTTTTGTCTGCGAATACATTTAACAATTAATTATTTATATACTAATCAATCGGTAATAATTAAATGTGCATGTATATATGTATGTAGATATATATCTATATATATATATATATAGATATATATAATATAATATTATATATATAATTAATTATAATATATATTCAGAATCTAGGTGACGACGTTTGTGGCATGACAGAGGGCCAACCGCGAACGCATACAGGGCGCTACTCATCTAAGGGGGAGGGGCTGCAAAAACGCAACATGCAGTGCGTAGTTTTGCCATTATAAGTTTTATAAAATAACCAAATCATATGAAAAGCAGCAGGTTATGGACAATAGATAATCGCAGATACTAATAACCTCGCAGCGGCCAGTATAGTCTCCCGCAAGGCCTAGCAGCAGGCGATAATCGACTATAGCCAATTGTTTAACTGCTAGTCTACTGTAAATTCTCGTTGCTTATAAAACTATAAATATATAATAATTTAATCCATAAAAACAAAGTTTTCATTTTAAATTCTTTATACGCAAGAAAAAGACCTTTATGCAGAATTTTTCATTTGATGTCATTCAAACTCAAACTTCTACTCTGTATAGGATGAATGCTTCTAGGAACGACTAATTTTTACCTATACTGCTTTATCATAATGACCTCATCCAAGTGCGATTATTCAGGAACCCAGCCTTTCGATCGAGCACCGCTCTTAGCACCTTGGAGAAAAAATTAATATCGTATGAAAATAATTCCAGATTTGCAAAAAAAATTATTTCTGCAAGTGACGTTCGCGCAATTCTCACCTCATATTAGACCTTTCGAAGAAACACGCTATCTATGAAAAATTTACTTGTCTACTACAAAAAAAAACTCGCAGATATAAAGATGGGTCAGTGTAATATTATACGGTTTCATTAGGAATGTACACAGTTCAAGAGTTTTTTCTCGACTTGACTAGATCTATGAAACATTTTTTTGGGCGCAAACAAGCACAGAATAAAGACATAACAAGCAAGTGAGATAAATTATGAATTGACATGAAGTTGGATACAAAAACGACGGAAATAAAACATCTTGCCGTAGGACGAATTACGGCTAGAATTTTAAATAATTTTTTTTCAAGAAAAATGATTATGTAACATAGACGTACTATAAATATAGATTAGTTACAAACCAAAATATCTGCTACACAGAACGACCACATGAATTACTGTGAACATAGACACACATTGCGGGAGTTGGTCTAGAGGTGTCCAAAATGTATAAATGTCCACGCGATATATATATAAAATATTAATACAATACACAACCCTATTTATATTTGTATATCTTTTACACGTATGCTGCGCTATAAGAAAGAAAGAGAAAATACCAAATAATAAAGACCGCAATTCGCTACAACTTCATATCTATTCGTTCTTAAAAATTATGTTATACTAGCTGTTCGTACCCGGCGTTGCACGGGTTAAGGATTAAATTGAAAATAAATTTGTTGGGGAAACAAAGATTCGATTCGAACGGTATAGTTTTGCATCGAAAATATATCAGGGGGAGAAGAAAGTCAAGAATGTAGGTTTTATGTGTCTATTCCATTCAAAATCATGTTTCCTTTAAATTTATAGGCTATGTTTCCTATAAAATCTCGAATTCAGTACATTATAAAATAGTAGTTCTCGATGACTGCATTAATTTTTTTGGATATTGCTGCCTTTGCTTTTATACCTCACATGTATACATATACATGAATATGCTTAGAAGAATAACTAAAAGAATAAAGGAGTATCCGGGAACATAAATATAATTCATATAAATACACATATAGCACCAACATGCACAAATATAAATTTATGAAAAAGTATAATAATTTTGATAATGAGTTGGAGTATATGACCAATTCTTTTACCGAGTTATTATTAATATAATAAAGTATACACATTCGTGAATTATAATGTAAACCATAAATTTAAGAACTGTTCAGGTCCTTTCTTTATAGTTTTTAAAACTTGGACTGTTTCCTCCAAAATATTTATCAAATAATTTGGCAATGCAGTGTAATGAAAATAAATGTCTTCAAAATTGGAACTGTTTTTATATTATATACCTACTTAGTGAATAAAATTGTGTGTTTGCTTTATTATTTTATGCGAGTAAGAACTTGACAATTTATATTAGGTCCTTACATATGAAATTGACGTTTTACCGTACTGGCAAATTTGATCTCAAATATCTTCTCTTTGGTTAGGAATTCCAAATCCAAATTTTTACAGCTATTTACTCATGTATTTGTGTTTTGAAAATTATAATTCATTTGTTTTTTCCTCAATTGTTTTTTTCTTTGCGAGACTCAGTTTACAAAATGAAAAACTTGAAATATCGCGTTATTTACGAGTACGAGTTCCACCGTGGCACCAGTGCTGCAGAAACGGCTCGAAGGATTAATGATGTGTATGGCGACGGTGCCGCAAAAGAAAACACAGTGCGTTTTTGGTTCCAACGTTTTCGTTCTGGAAATTTCGACCTGCAGAACAAGCCCCGTGGACGGCCGGAGACCAAAGTTGATAATGAAGAATTGAGGGCTATTGTGGAAGCGGAATCCATCGCAAACCACATCCGAGTTAGCTACAGGCTGCGGTGTTAGTGATAAAACTGTTTTAATCCACTTGAAGCAAATTGGTAAGTTGAAAAAGCTTGAAAGGTGGGTACCTCACGAATTGAGTGAAGCAAATCAACAAACGCGAGTTACTTGTGAGCGATTGGTGGACTAGTGCTGGTGTC